>JANCMC010027096.1:178534-297519 GCA_024363005.1 Charaxes varanes | reverse complement strand
AGTTTGTTGTTAATTTTAGGGTGGAAGGATAAGATCTTTAGGGGAAAGCCTCTGCAAAGTTTTGTTACACCTCCTAGACACTGATAAAGAAACTAATATTAAAGCAGTCTGCCAGCTGCTAAAGGTAAGATTTAAAAATAATCTGTTTCTTTTTTTTATTAATAATCAAGAAGCTCTGAACAACAATGTTCATTTTATTTTCAATTAATTTCAAAGTAAGTCATGTGTAAAAGCGTCTGATCTTTTATCTCGTAAAAGTGAAACTTATTGATTTAATTTACAAAGTCTTTATTCCAGTTCAGTAACTTATAATCATTATATAAATCCTAACACATTCTTTTGCTGTTATTTTGTACACATAAATTATAAAACAAACATTAATGGCCGTCCACATAAAAACTACAGATTCCCTGACACGATGAAGGAACTGTCAACTATGACAACACATGCACTCGTACCCTATTTTCACTCATCTATGTAGATTTAAAGATCTTTCTTTTCCATTGCATTCACACATGGAAACAAATTAATACATATTGTTTTATATATGTCATCATTAACCTTACACGTGCGGGGCCGCGACCGTGGTCGTAACGTGCGATTAAACTAGGCGTGACAGTGAAACTCTAGTGTCGCCATAGCCGAAACCGGCAAGGGAGTCAACTTTGTGCAGTTTCACATGTGTAAATTGTGTGGGAGTAGCTGTCAGGTATAGCGCTGGACGCCGACTGCCCGACCAGCATGCACGCGGCCTTCGAGCGGCTCAAGTACCGCTCGCAGCTGGCGTGCGTTCGCCACGTGGTGTCGCTGCGCGCCGCGCGCTGGGGGCTGGCCGACGCCGAGAGCGACACGCCCGCGCTGCCCGCGCCGCTCGCGCCGCGCAACCGGAACTACCGTGAGTGTCATTTTTTTTTTTATGCACTCCAAATTATTGGCACTTGACATGATTTGCAAATTTGACATTATTAGAATAACTTTGGCATATTAATTTTATCCAAATTTTTATTATTATTATTATGACTATGATTTATTTAAATGTCTTATTCTAAATAAATTTTTAAATAATATTATAAAAATACAAACATTTAAAAATATATAAAAAAACAAGAGATGACCGCCGGAAGTGAGGCAAGGACCCAAGTAACCGGTGGTTAGGGCTCCAGATTGAGAAACTTCCGCACAATACGCGCCGTCTCAAGCAATACCGCCTTCTGTATCCGACTCTTGATTTATTATCGTTATCTTATTTTCTTGACACCTTCCGACTCTAATATCTTATAAAATTATATTATAATAAAATAGTTTCGATATAAAAATTGCAACGCCCTAACGGGGCATCATGTATATATTATAAACATGTGCGATTGAATAAATGGATTTATTACAAAAATAACTTTACAACAATTCCGATAAACTGCTTCGACAGTTTGTTGACGGGAGTCTGCTCTCCTATCAAACTATTAACTATTAAGTTCTTATTTCATATAACATAATTATTATTCTAAGATAACAAAGTATAATATTTTATGTAATTTTCCCAAACGACACTGAGATTTGATATCAAATTGAAAATTCAAAAAATGTTCTATTTAGGTAGACTTTTATAAGATCTTTTGAATCGTCAAGTAAATTAAAGCTATCATTGATTAGGAAAATTTGAGCCATCGAAAAAAGCCAGCAAGAAACTCGTTGGCTACTCTTTTAAAAATATCTCTTAATATCTGTACAGCTTAAATAATATTTGCATAACAACTTGTGTTGTTATAAAAACGTGGCTCACCAAAAGCATAGCTAGGAGCAAAAACACGTATATGATAATCTATATATATGTGAAGGAAGCAGTGTTAGTTACACTATTTATAACTCAAGAACGTTTGATTTGGCTGAAAATTGGTGGGGAGATAACTTAGATAGCTTTAATCCGCGAATGAATACGAGGGAAAATCGGTGTAATGCTGCAACCCGAAAGCTACGCAACCGAATCCGCCACCAAAGCACAGCACTACACTGACTTTCCGATGTGCCTCAACGCACAGCAAAGCAAAGTAGTTTAGTTTCTCATGCATGTCATGGATTTCCGCAAAGTAACGCCTGATTCTATCAATTAATTGAGATTAACGACAAAATATTTCCAATGCGTTTGCAAAAATGACTCAGTACGGTATGATTTTTATTCTTGTTTTCCTTGTCTTCTTATTTTGGTTTTCCTTTTCTCATTTTTGTATAAATTTTAATTTAGTTGAATGTTTTACGTTCACTCTGTAACATTTTTTGAAATATGATTCTTTCTTTCTTAAGGGGTTTCGTAAAATGTTCCATTTAACACAGGCATTAAGTTGTCTACCTTAGGAACAGACGTCCGTGTGTCATATAGTCCCATTATTTATTTATTTATAAAAAAAAAAAAATAATAAAAATAAAAAAATAAACACAGATAATGAGACAGAATAAACAATAGATAGCCAGTATAAAACATTAATTTTTCGAGTGTATTCCAGCTTAAAATAATGTTATACTAAACTTGTCACGAATAACGTTTATTGAGAGTAAGGGACTTTTCACTGTCAAATCCGCTGTCATTCCAAATGTATATTATAGACGAAATATATATACTGGACTTAATGACACACGGACTTCTGTTCCTATGGTAGACAACTTAATGCCTGTGTTATAGGTAACAGAGGCCTCTTATACACAAATATGTTTTAATATATAAATATAAAATATTTTTAACCTAAAAAGTAACAACTGGTTAAATGAATCTATTAAAAAATTAAAGCCTTTTGTACTCAATTAGTGGACGTCACAAAATTTGCTCGGCCTGTGTAAAAAAATTATTCTTTCTGTATTTATAGTAAATTACTGTCTCAAAGAAAAAAAACATAACACACATTTTTTTAAATTTCTAATTAGAATCAGTCTGTCTGTTTGTTTTTTTTTAATAAACAATAACAAGGTTATAAAAAATAACAGACAGAAAATTTATTTTTTTATGTATATAACACATTATCTAACAGATTTTTTACTTATCTTTTATAGATATAAATACGGTATCGTGGTCCAATTATTACATGAAACATGTATTTTTATTATAAACATACATACGAAGATAAGATTAAACTACTGTTCCTTTGTTTACTGTTTATGTGAAATATAATTTATCTTTGGTGATATTGTTATAATACGTATTATTTTTGTTTATACGTAATCATATAGATATTAAGGAAAAAGGGTACTAAATATTTATCTAAAACTGAGCCCGCCACTTCGACCGCGTAAAATTAGGAAAGTAAAAATAGATTCAATTTTAGCGCGATGATATATGGCCTATAGCCTTCCTCGATAAATGGGCTATCAATCAGTGAAAGAATTTTTGAAATCCAAGCAGAAGTTCTTGAGATTAGCTCGTTCAAATAAACAAACTCTTCAGTTTTATATATTTGTATAGTATTATATATGCATACCTAGTTTACGATGCTTAAAGGCCCCAAAACAAACTCTCTCCAATAACCAAACCCTCTCTCTATTTCTATTTTATCCAGTGTATTTTAAGAGATCACCCAATACTAATGTTTTCTGCAAGATCATCTATTTACATAAAAATCAATCGATTGTTAGTCTCGCTGAAACTGGGATACCGCTGAAAAATTTTAAATTCTATTTTTTTTCTTTCTTTCCCCTTATGGTAGAATGTTTAAAAAGACTAAAAGGAAGAGTTGAAAGATAAAAAAAAAATACATTATTATTTCATAAAACATTCGGCCAGTGTTCCGTTTTATGGAAAAGTCATTTAAGGAGGTTAGTTGGCTAAGAGCGAGCAAGACAACATCTGTCATTTTTGCTAGTCAACTATAAAAAAAGCTTTAGTTTTATTGGCCTGTTTACATAAATCTAAATCTATCTATCTTAGTATATTTCGTTTGTTGTCATTTGTTGAAGAAAAGACTTACCCGAACGCACGAAATTAAACTTTATGTTATGGCCTCAAAGTTTAAAGTACAAAACAGGCAGGCAAATTGTTTAGTATGGAGAAATGAAGGTGATACAAAATGGGGCTAAACCTTCAGGCAAGAAACCTAGATAGAGAAATTCTATCAAATTTTCAGTCATGATTCGATATCAGATAAGGTTTTAAATGCTATTACTTTCATTTTTTAACACCTATGTTGAAGGATGAATGAAAAGTTTTTGAAAGATTCTTATTTAGTATTATATATTATTGCGATTCAAGGTCTTAGAAGATCAGTATTCATGGAAATTCAAAGGGGAAATCAAAGGTATACTTGGCAAACAGTGAAGCGAGGTGATACAGCTAGTATATTAATATGGATTAAACATCAAAGTACAAAATAAATTGTCAATACGTTTGATATGCTATCGCGGGACTGGAACCCGCGACTTCTGTCACATTTTAGACGTTACACTAAACTAATTGCTGTTACATTCGTATCGATAAATCGTTGCGGAAAAGCTGTGTAGTTAAATCGAACGCTCCTAGAGCTTCGTGAAGAACTGCCGAAATTAACGATCGCCTTCCAAACGCACCAATAAAACTGTGCAGTTTATCGCAACGATTTATCAATACGTCTTTAGCGGCTATAAGCGACTGAATAAATGAAAAAAAGCAACAAAATGATACATCATTCTTTTTTATTATACAATTTTTTTTTCTTTTTAAAAGAATATTAGGAATACTTTTTAGGTATGTCTAATATTCCCTTTTCCCCTCCTACTAAGCTTAAATTAAATTAATTATGTATTCCAAATTGCTAATTAATTATAATTAATTTAATCTTTATTCGATGATCACAAATATTAATTATCTCATAAAACAACAACAACAAATAACTCGGTTTTCTTAATTAACTACACTTAAAAACGAAATTTGATATATCCTCGCGGAATATGAACAAAATTTAACAAAAATGTTTGATATGAAGTATTAATTACGAAAAATGGCTCAAACGCTGTTATGGTGGAGTAGGCATCATGTAACGGAAATTTTATACTTTAGTTTTTGGAAATCATGTAAAAATATTATTTAAATATTTATATATAAACGTAATGTCACATAACTCGGAATTTCGAAGTCGGCGTGACGTACAAAGATGTAATTTGGCAAGTAGGTAGTATATAGTTTGTAAAAATTCGCTTAAAATTAGTTTTAAAAGATGGTTCAATTTCAGCATGATGATATGTAGCTTAAGTATAGCCTTCCTCGATGAATGGGCTATCAAACACTGAACGGACCCACAGTTCCTGAGATTAGTACGTTCCGTTAAGCAGTTAAGCAAGAAACAGACAAATTCTTCAGCTTTATATATTAGTATATATAAAATAGCTCATAAGTTACTTTACAAAATGAGCGAACTGCCAGCAAAGATCGCGGCACAATCCACAGACAGACAAAAATTATAAAAATTGTTGATAGCTAGATATATATTAAAATAATTTTATTTCGATGTTAGAAACAGACAGTTGAATTTAATTGTTTTGTATATGTAGATTACAGACCAATACTTCGATTTCATTTATATATTGCTAAAAAAAGGCAATTTTAAAATATTTATTTATACTGATATTTATAATTCCTTTATATTTTAAAAAGAATATTTTTTGAATAATTCAATTTATGAGCAATGCTGTCACGTCAAGTGATGGTACTATTATTGCTTTGTTTGCGTTGTTGTGAGTGTTCCCAGGGCAAACCACTCCTTAAATTAAAACCGGGCCAGCCGTTTCGAAGATTGCCCGGAAAGACAAAAATCGTGTAACTTGCTTTTTGGCTATAGGTATCGTATGAAATCGTATCGTATTCATATGAAATTACTAAAAAAAGTAATTCCAAACTCTCAATTTTATTTTTGTATGTATAGATTTGTTGAAGATAATGTAAAAATTTAAATAAGACGTGTTGAAAATTGTATCTATAAAGAATTTCTTGTAAAATATGTACATTCAACGTTAATTCAATATTACAAATCAGTTGGTTTTAAAAAAATCACGTAAAATACCTAAAACTGGTAGTCTGAAAATTTGAACAAGCTTACAAAAAACTCACTCGCTAGGTTCTAATTAAACATTAACCTTTTGTGCTAAGTAGAGACCAAGTTTTATATTATCCTTCCGACAAACTGAGAAAGAATAGAAGCAAGCGTAGTGGAAAATATCCTTTGAAATGGAATGACATCTCAGGCAGCTGTCCACTGGTTTCAATTGAGTTGACAGCAACTTCCTAACTTTCCATTTTGTTCCGCTAAGCTTGGTCGATATGCTAGCAAATAGCCTGTAGTGCGTAATACAGATTTTTGAAGTAAAACTTCTTTAGGAGCGTTGCGCACTTTTTGGGCGAACAAATATCATCGAACTCGTTAAGACTTTAATACTTAAAGTCTTTACTTCTGGGTACTTTGTCTGTCCTAACCCATGGTGCACAAACTTGGTTATTAACTGAAGTGCAGAAGTCCAGACTCAAGGTTTGCCAAAGAGCCATGGAACGTGGCATAATAGGTGTAAATAGAATTGATAGAATTCGGAACACCACCCTGCGTTCCATTACAGGGGTAATGGGTGTAGGAGAGAAGTCAGCAAAGCTGAAGTGGGAATGGTCTGGGCATGTGGCTCTCGCAATGGACCCGCAAAGGAGGGCCAATATCGCAACTTCCTGAATGCCCACCAATGACCGCCCACGACCCGGCAGGCTGATGAAGATATGTCGCGACAATTTGGATACCTTTGCGGGGTAGTTATGGACGAGATTGGCCCAGAAAAAAGGAAGGTGGATCAAGAAGGTGGAGGCCTTTGCCCAGCAATGGGACACGACAGACTGATAAAAAAAAGTCAAAGTTAAAATTGTTTATTCATATAAACTTTTTTTGAGCACTCATGAACGTCATATGTATAATATTATTATTTTTTTCTTTATGATTAAAATAATTTGGTGATAAAAGGTCTAGCATTAGAAAAATATAGGATGATAATGAATTATCTATGAGATATGTCATTATTATTGTCATTGTAAATTCATCTCTCACGCCCGAATACATAATAAATATTTATATATAAACAGCTAAAGAGAACATAAATAAACTTACATAAAATAAATAAACGTGAATATACGCTACATAGATGTATGTACCGGGCGGAGAATTTACTCCGGCTGGGGGTCCAAACGGCCGGGGGTTAGGGTGACAGGTGGAGAAATTGGCGGACTATCCTAGCCAAATCCGGCAAGACCGCTTTATGCATCATGGCGGCGAGCTAACTGCCACGGAATCTCAGGTGCCTCAGTTGGTGAGCGAGGTTGACTGCAATGAAACGATTGGCAGATATGACGACTGGGATTAATTTAGTGGACTCCACATGCCACATGGTGGTGACCTCGTAAGCCAGATCGAGATACTCAGCTCTCACGAGGTTCTCGTCATATAGAATTGTGATGTCCACCTAAGATACCCTCAACTTTGCCCGGTCCGTCATTAATTATTATTATCATATTACAAGGAACAAACGAGCAGGCTGTTCAGCTAAGTATTCACTCGGTAAACGGCAGCTTATGGACATCCACACAACCAGAAGGCTCGTAGATGTGTTAACATCGTCGTAGATGTGGCAAATCCCACAAACCTAACGAACCGGACAACAATACCATCACTTGACTTCATAGCTGTGATACTTTAGGCCGATCTTATGTGAGAAAAAGGTACTGGTACCTGGACGCGACGGTCCAGTTCGTCTGCAGACCAAAAGGACTGCAAGCGCGGCTCTACTTTTAACAGATCATCATACTAATATGTAAAAAATATATAGAGTTTCGCGTTTTTGAGTTAAACCACTAAGCTGATCCTTCGACCGAAAAATAAGTCATCCCTTTTGTTGAATTTAAATGGAATTAAACGCTACATTTAATACACATGTTGTTTTAAAAGGCTTTACATTCCTACCTCGTTTCGCACTAAGAGCATTTAATGGTTTAAAAAGCTTGTACATATTAGATTGTGGATTTGTTAAGCTCTTTACAATTTGTTGTGAGTGTGTTTTTGCTTTTGTTATACTTTTTAACACACTTTATTCGGCTTGTTTTTTATATACGCAATAGTATACGAGAATTAAAACTGTATAAAACGTGTAAAATTTAACATGTTTTATACTAACTTTTCTGATACAGTGACTTTTACAACTTTTTAACTTAAATTAAATAATATAAATATAGCCCTAATTCGTTTTTATATATTCGCCTGGTTGCCCAGATTCAGTCACAAATATTAAGATTTCCGTACTTTATGCTTCATCGCGTTATGCTCAATGCGTTTGTCATTGGTGTGCGTGAGTGTTTTACTTTAGTAATTGAATATATTAATATCACATATTTTGTCAAAATATTCACACAAACTCTTCTTCTTCTTCTTAATCGCTCCCTCAGTGCTGAGGATCGTGACTCCAGAGTTTTGGGTAAGTTGCTTCCATCGGTCACAATTCGTCGCTTGATGGAGTGCGGCGCTGACAGGCATTTCTAGGTGTTCAGAAATTTGGTCCGACTACCTATTGGGACTTCGGCCTCTGGGTGTTTTCCCGTCCATTTTTCAACCTCTTCTATGTAAACTATAAATGTGCCAAATTTCATGCTCCTCAGTGTGCGCAATTTTTGTAACAGAAGGTTTTTGCCTCACATATTAATATAATATGGATATATCTGTGAAAAGTTCATTATATGTAAGTCAACCTTTGTAAATTCGAATAATCCATCAAATATTAAGGATCCAATAATACTTATCAAAAGGTGAAAAAAATACAATACAACCAATACCACCAGCCGTTTGCCGGCATAAAAAATGCTACCTGCAGAGCTCGAAACTTGTTTGCCCATGTGACTTTTGACACCCATTTGCGTAAAGAATGCACTTCATCCTAAATGCAAAGATGAAAAAATACAAAGAAGAGATAAATATTTAGGGGACTTTTGTGTACCTGCACGAAAAATTTAAAAAAAAAATTATGAAATAAAATATTGTGTGATTAACTAAGCTAATATTAATAATGCAATGAAGCATGCACTTGGTTGTCCTTTGTCTTTATTAGTCTCATAAACCTTAGTGAAAGCCTTTGTAATACCGGAGCTAGACATAGCTCAAAGTGTATGCAAATCAGGTAAGGCAATTGTAAGCCACAGAGCGAAAAATGCGACCGGAGTTAGCCTGAAAATTACATAAATACATAGGACTACATGACACACGGACTATTCCTAAGGTAGACAACTTAATGCCTGTGTTTTAGGTAACAGACAAAATTAAAATAGAAAATTAGATTAGTCTCGAAAAGTCTATTGTACAATCATTATTTCGATACCTCTAACGTAAATTGTAGTAACCCTAAATTACCAATTTCACAGTAGAGCATTTGAAACATGTAAATCGAAAAGAATCAAGACAATATATACAATTATGACGATTACATTACTGTATACAATAATATAGTAAAAAGTGATTGTTATTTTAGAATTTAGTTATTTGTAACGCTCTACTATAATGCTGGGATTTTGGTTTTACAACACGACTTCACCCGCCTGAATTCAGTGATGTGTTAAATGTTGTTTTTTTTTGTCTTCCTAATTATTTTTCTAAAAGTAATTAAGCCTTGTTATTGTGTTACTCCATGTTACACCAGCCATCTGCCAAAGCATTTTTATAATTATGCTTCAATGTGTTAATAATTGTAACGAAACTAGTGAAATGATACGTCTTCAATCAGTCTTGAAAGTCTTTTATATAAATACAATATCATTTATTACTAGTGTGGGAAACCATGATAATGTTCTAAAAACATTGTTGTAAAATATGTATTGACAATTTTTCCTTATCTACCCTGTGTTCTATATATTAAAAAAAACAACCCTGTCTTTCTTGTTTTCAATTACCGCCAATTTTAATACAATTTCTCATTATCTTTTTTCCAAACTCTTAATAAACGCTAGCTAGCTAAAAGACTAGTTGTGACCGGCGACTTCGTCCGCATAAAATGAGGTAAAAAAAAAATAAGCGTGATGAAATATAGCCTATAGCCCCCCTCGATAAATGGGCTGTCTAACACTGAAAGGATTATCAAATCGGACCAGAAGTTACTGAGATTATCACGTTTAAGTAAACAAATAAACTGTTAGGCTTTATATATCAGTATAGATATAGATTCCATTAAGAATTGCGACCAGTAAACCTAAGAGAGCTTAAAGCAACCAATTACATAGCTTTCCATGTACGTTTCTTCTTCCTTTAAGCCTGTATGTTACTAATATTTTAGAAAACGCCCGTATCTCCAAATTCTGCTCACCTGATCATGTTTCTACTCCATATTTGTTCATGAATATTTGTTCTTTATTATATTTTTCTATATACATACATACATACAGGATATAAAAGATATCATACCGGACACGCATCTCATGGGTTCAGTACACGATTCTAGACCGCCTAGTGGTGAAATTTTTCGTCGGTTTTTTCTTGAAATGTTCAATATTTTTTACCATTTTTTTGTCTGAATACTGTATAATATCATTATTACTATCTGTCCCAATGTGATTTTATATCGGAAATAAATTTCTTCAATATTTTTACATGAAACTGCAATGTAAATAAAACTTAAAAGTACGTAACAGGGCTAGGTAGCGTGGCGCGGGTCATTGACTTGTTTTGCACGTCAACATTTTGTTGACGATTGCTTCCCAATGTTCACGATACATTGCGCGCTCAAGAATGGGACGAGGATGGCAATGTAACAATGTAGTTGTGAAAAGAAATAAAATTTTTATATATAACTTTGAATACGGATTTAGTACGTAAAAGATTTGTGGACGAATTTTGACCAACCAGCGATCTTTCGTATTATTAATTCAAAAATAACAGGCTACAAACTATCATAGAGTAAAAAAAAAATATTGTTAGTGTTGCCTGATTTAAGTTCATTTTTAATTTCAAGTTATTTAACCTTTTTTTTTTAAAAAAAAATAATATTAGGAATACTTTTTAGGTATGTCTAACATTCCCTTTTTCCCCTCCTACTAAGCTTAAATTAAAAGCTTGTATCAGGAGTAGGTGCGACAATACCCCAACGGCGGTGGGGTCTGCACCTCGTACCTTACGGATTTCAGTCAATACCTTATACCGTTGAGCTATTGAGTAGCGATTGACTCTAATGCCGGTTACTTGTACGACCTCCTAAAATAAAATAAAAATTGAATAAAAAAAGAAGCATATAAATAAATGAAATAGACTTGTATTTGTTAGGGACAGTGAATTTTAATTTAAATAGTAAAGGTAAACTATATACATAATAAATAAACTAATTCTAAATTAAACTAGAAAACATATTACATAACAAAAACAAAACAACATATTACAAAATAAAAATTAAAAAAAAACCTGTTACTATTCAAATTTAAGTTTATTGTTTTTAACAAATGCATATCAATTCTATTATCAAAATAATAATAATAATTAAATGTGAATTTAAGAGTATTAAAGAAAATGTGCATATAAATGGATTTAAGAGTCTATATGTCAATTTTTCGGTTAAACAATATCCTACGGAAATAAGGATAATAAGAACAAACAGAGTTTTACGAGACTAACCTACAACGATTGATTAATAATAATAATAATTAAGCGTGCGATATATAAAAACTGACCGAATACTTTTTAGGTCTAAAGTGAGTTAATGACAGAGGCAACTTTTTTTCAACGTATCAGCCAATCTAAGAATTATTTTGATATCTCCACCCAAAACTGAGATACAGCTATTTTAGCCTAATTAACTAAAAAAATTATTAGTTAAAAAGACAAACAAATTATAAAATATCATTAAAATGACCTTTCAATAGCATTAATCACTTCATTCATCCTAAAATCAGTTTTTTTTTGAGTTAGGTCGGTTTATTATTAAGCGGTATGTAGACAGATTATTGTCTTTTCCAGTGACAGACAAGATCCTATTTTATGGAATGCGTGATGGTTTTAGCTACATTGCCCTAAGAAAATCGTCAGAATAAAAATTATCCGTAATCCTTAGAGGGTTTCCTTCAAAATAAAAACCAAATAATCGCGATTGACTTTTTCTAGATATTGTTTCAATGCGTCAGATGATTAAATTAAACTAATGTAAACTTATCTCCGTGTTATTAACTCACCTTATCTTATTCTGACGTTCTCAAATTTTTCTAAGAATCCAATAACGTACACGTATTAAGAGTTCATATTTTGTAAACTTTATTGGTTTTTTTTACTAAAAAACTTTAACACTATTGGCATATTCTTCTTAAATGGTTTTCTGACGCGCTCGAGTATTGCGCAAAATCTCCTCTTGGGCTCCCTACCATAACCAAATTCCACTTATAAGATAACATACATAATTACCTCAATAATGACAACTGGACGTCATCGCAGTCGTCATACATCATCTGCTCACACCCTATACTTACTTTAGGGTTGCTCCTTTCACTAAAATTTGAAAAAAAAATATTGCTTTTTATAACTTAAGCCTCAATATTAGAATGACTAAAACCTTTGAGGGGCCAAGTTCAAAACAATAACACAAGCTTTTAAAAATCTTACTTAAAATGGCAATTAGACGTAAGTCAAAAACTTTTTAGCATAATTTAAAAACAAATTAAAATTTTATGAAATTTGGTTAGGCAGTGAAAGGACGTAGGTGGAAAGATATAAACAGTCCCTAGTATAAATGGAAGGATCAAGAAGAATGGGAACTGAGCCAAATTAGGGCCACTCAAAGCCACTGAACCGTGACCCCCCTAAACATTGCAGTCATAAAATTTCTGCCTCGAACTTTTTTCCATTTACCCCCTGTTGTGGAGCTAATCCGACTGGAAACCACGACTTACTGGGCATGATTTCAGTATTTTTGTTAAATTTTGAAAGTTTTCATTTTTTGTACGGAACACTAATTGTTTTTCTAAAATTAAAGCAATCTATGTTACTCCTTGTTACACAAGCTTTGCGCCAGTGAAAGTTCTATCGAAATCGGTCCAGTCGTTTCGGATATTACCCAGAACAAACAAACGGACAAAAAAAAATCAATTCGTTTTTAATCTAGGTATCGTATACATAGTGATATGGAAGTAATTAAATAATTTAATGTCGACGTCGCAAACAGATACTTCAATTTTATTTATATGTATAGTTTTACATAAATTAAACAACATTACTTTATAATTTTCTAGGTCACATGCAAGTGAACATCCGAAAGACACATTGGCAAACAAAGAGGGTGTTTTTCGCAACGCCTCAGGTCATCTACAACGACATAAAGTCGGGAATTTGTCCAGCAGAAAAAATAAGATGCCTTGTAATTGATGAAGCTCACAGGGCACGAGGGAATTATGCATACTGTCAAATTGTATCAACGCTTACTGAGATGGGACATAATACATATAGAGTGCTTGGTTTATCTGCCACGCCGGGGAGTAAGGTTGAAGATGTAATAAACGTAAGTTCGAATAACGTCAGACACATTGTCCATCAGTCCAGTATCCATTCTTATTATCAGTAGAAAAAAGTATTTATGTATAAATTATTGTACTACAGTTGCTGAAATATATGTTGCAAATATTCTTCACACTATGGTACAAAGGGTTGGCCTTATTGCTATGGCAGTTGATTTCTTTCAGACAACTATTATAACATTATTAGCTTCATAACCATTAAGACAACCAAACTAATCATATATAAATATTAATATGTGATTATTTTATGAGGTACATGGTTATTAAAAATAAATATACACACTGGCTGAATTAGCAGACCATAAAAAAGGAAGAATATAAAATAGTTAGTTTTGTTTTTTAAATAATAATTTAATGTGTAAAAAATTTAAATTTACCGTTTGAAAAAATAATTGAAAATTAGTCTACTACAAATAGGAGTGAAGTCGGATGATGTAAATGATGGCTTGTCAAGAACTATCATAAGTTCATTACTGAAAAGGACATCTAAAGCCTCACTAGTAGGATCATACCAGATTTGGCTTGGCAGGGGAGGGAACACAGGCAGTGAAGGTGAGTGTTAGTGATCACTATAAAGAGTGCGCTCTAACACCTACACCTGGGTCACAAGTCCCGGGCACTGCTATGATTCCTTCCTCTGCAACGCGATGGACCCGGCACCCGCACGGTGAATCCACGGAATGCTAAGAAATTCCTCTGATCTACTTCTGCAGTTTGGTATATTCGCATTGCAGGTGGTGAAAAACCTGCACATAGCACATCTAGAGTTGCGCTCCGAAAACTGTATAGACGTAGCCTCTTACAGCCACTCGCGCAAGATCAATACTGTCACGATTCAGCTGGGCTCTGAACTCACGCAATTAAGGAAACAGTATGTTGAAGTAAGTTTTACAGTAATTTTGTATATATTACATAATCTTAGCCAGTAGACTCAAATATAGTAATAGTTACGTGGTCACTATCGCATCGGTAGCATACTGATTTTGTTTATATGTTTGTCGACATTTTAAATATAACAATAAAGTATTGCCTTTAAATTATGTGCAACCCTACTTGTTACGGACTTTTTTGACTAAACTATGACGCTTGATTTTGGTTGCTATGGAGACCTAAAATGACAGTGAAAATAAACGACGTGATAAGACAATGTTTTTGCTTTTTTTCCGTAACACGTGGTCCTTCGAGCCGGATAATATTATAACTGCGAAATTTTATATACACGGATGTATGGATGTCTGGATATATGGTTGACGCTCTTTCACAGAAAAACTACTCAATGGATTTTAACAAAACTTTACAATAATATAGTTTGTATATCAGCATAACACATAGGCTATAAATTATAAAGACACCGTGTGAATTGTCCAAAATATAAAATGTCAAGTAAATGAGAGAAAATTCTGCCCTCTGCGAGCTATTCTCGCGTGACCTGCAAAAACCGTTAGAAATAAATGTATGTAATAATGTATGAAGAAAATGTTTATCTTAAGTAGTTCTAAAAAAGCCGGCAGACATCATATATCTTTCTTGCATATTTAAGCCATTAACGCCAAAATAGCGAACTATTATGGAACGGGAACGGGAAAGAGAAAGGAAATAGTAATTAACCCAACGTTCCGGTAGCGGGACGGCTGCCGGGTCCGCTAGTATATAGATAAAAGATAAATATCATGAAATTTAATAAAATGTTACTGAGCCAAATGGGAATAAAATCAGTAGGTATCCTATATGTAACTCTTTATAATAGTCTATCAAGCCAGGAAAACTCTCGATACTCTGTCAGCATCTAGTGGATTTTACATGGACATGATTTCATTAATACTTGAAAAAATAGTTCCGGTTCTAGTGTATTAAAAATATTCTTTGAATTGCGTTTTCAAATGATTCAACTTTTACCTGTCATGGAAAACTATAAAGATATAACGAATTAGATGTTTTTAGATTTTAGACGGGTATGCTAGAAGACTGAAACAATTTAACATATTACCCCAAAACTTGGGAAATTTATCTAAAGGTCGCATAGTGATGCTGTACAAAGAGTATCAAGCCAAAGATCGTGCAGCCAGGTAATTGATTCATATATAAACGTTATAAAGATAAAAGATAAGATAACAATGTGTTTTTTGCAAAACTGCATATACATAAAATGTTAACATAAGCTTTTAATTTAAGCTTAATAAGAGGAGAAACGTAAATATTCGACAGCTTAAAAAATATTGCTAATATTTAAAAAAAATGGCCAAAAGCGAGTCAGTACACGCTTATATAGATGGGTTCCGTTCGCGACCACCTTACAGGCAGACAGACGGACAGAGCGAAATTATAAGAGTTCCTTGTAATTTCGCTTGGTACGTAACCCTAAAAAGATGTTAAATTTTTTCCAAGTTCCTTTTAAAAATTGTACTATACTTGGTGCGCAATATTTTTGCGCACAACAAAGAATTTTAGTTTCTATAATGCATGGATTTACTTTTTGCTTTAAATTAATGTTTTTATTTATTTTATTTTTGTTTTATTTCTATTTTATTTTGTTTTATTTTTATTCTAACTTTCAAACTAATTCTATAGTCAATGTCATCAATTGCATAGATATACTGGCCAGTTGGCGCAGCTGGTATCACTGCCAGCTGGCAGGGTTACCCCTGCCTTTCGCTCCTGGGGTTGTGGGTTCGATTTCCGCCTCGTTTCTGGGTGTATATATATATTAAAAAATATATTTATATCAGTCAGCTATTATGTATAACATAAGCATTAAGTTACCTTAGGAACAGACGACCGTGTATTGATAGTCCTATGTATTTATTTTAAACTTCCACAGGCATCCCCAGCACAACTTTATCATGAAGGACTTTACCTTATTAATAGCTCTGTATCATGGCTTAGAGCTGTTAGTCAAGCATGGCTCTAGAGTGTTCCTCAATTTCTTCGACGAGCATCCCGAAAAATCATGGATTCAGACAGATGATAAACTGACGGCTCTCCTGGAACGCCTCCGTGATGATCTCGGAATCAATCCACTTTCATTGGACAGAAGTCTCCTTCCCGATGGAACCATACCTGAAGTAAGATGAATCAAACCAAAATATTTTTTATTTAAGTAGACTTTTACTAGCTCTTATAATTCGTCATATATTTTTTAAAAGCTTCTACTGATTCCTAAAAGTCCACTGAAATGATCATAGTCGTTTGTAATCATCATGGTTGATTGGATTAATCATGGTTGATTGGAATGATCATGGTCGAGTCTAATGATCATGGTTGATTGCATTAATCAAGAGATGTGATTTCCTTTTCTTTGTTTTCTGTGAGCATTTATATAAAATATTTTTATATAATTGAAATTTACATGACAAGATTTTTTGTTCATATTGCTCTTGTCGATGAATCCACAGTGCATAGAAAAATGGACTTAGTTTGTGTTAGGCATGAATTGCCCATTATGCAATATATAGAAGAATTGTGTTTAAAAAATAGTTAAGGATAATATTTAAAAAATATTCCATACTTCTGAGTACTCTTATTGATTTTTCATTTTACATTGTATAAAGTTCTGCATAGGTTTCCTTCAGTAGTATGATGACTACTCTTGACACGCATGTACATTAAATAAGCTGATTCTTGTGACTTCATCCACATAAACTTACGGGAGCCCTTAGAACTCCTTTGTTTTCTGGTCCCTTTCTTTATTCGACCACAACAATTTTCGCTTCTGAACCTGGAAACATCAACCATATTAGGGAATGATTTATCTATTATGCGGGCTCATATTGTATATTGTACGGAGAAACCTTTTTTGCTGCACATACAATTTCAATTAAAAGCAGCATCATTACCTCAAAACATAATATCGTAATGCTATAAACATAATTGTACCTCCATTATTCCTAATTAATTAAATAAATAAAAAATAAATAAATAAACTAAATAGCTCATTTTGTATTTTATAGATAACATGGATATGTATTAAACACTTTTTTTTTGTAAGAACTGCTTTTAAAAGAGTGGCATACGAGTTTCTTGCCGATTCTTATAGTGGCTCGACTTTTCCGAATCAGTGGTAACTTTTAAAATATTTGAAAATTCACAAAAAAGATTCAATTTTAGCGTGATGATCGCCTTCGGCGATAAATAGGTTATCTAACATTGAAAGAACTTTTTAAATCGGAACAGTAATTCCTGAGATTAACGCGTTCAAGTAAACAAACAAAAATACTCTTCAGCTTTGTGTATTAGTAAATTTTTTGATTGCCATGCATACTATTAGGTTAAGACACCGATTTAAAAAGTATCCCATCTTTTCCCATCATCATCCCGTCAAGACGCAATTCGGCCATTGAGTTCTTTAATGCAACTTAAAAAATGGCATACTTTTTTATTCGTTGTCTTAACCTTCTATTTTCAAAATAAGGTATATTTGATTTTAGGCACAATACACTTGACAATTTTCGTGCGAAGAGACCTGATCTGGTTTTGCTCGTTACCGGAAGATAGTCACACAGTGTTCCGTAGCTTAATGTGTACCAAAATCTATTTTCCGAGAATTTGAATAGATTTTTGTAACATTAGGTGTGCTTTAGAATACATAAATTTCACGTACAGTAGACTTACTTCATCTATACTCCAAACTAATATATAAACGTGAAGAGTTTGTTTGTTTGCTTGAAAGCTCTAATCTCCGGAGCTACTGGACCGATTTGAAAAATTCTTTCATTGTTAGATAGCCCGTTTAACGAGGAAGGCTATAGGATATACATCATCACACTAAAATTTAATGTAGCATTTTTTTACTCATTTTTCGCAAATGATGTCGCGGGCTCAGTTAGTCCTCTATATGAAACAATTTCTAAACAGTCATAATTATATAAACAGTGTTGTCCGAAGAGATCGAATTTCTAAACATCAGCGCATTATTAAAATCGTGTTTATTCTCGAATGATCAGTCATAAACAATCTTTCTTGATCAATCATTTTGTGATAAATCGGCACTGGTCGCTGACGAGATAATTGGTTTTTGTTTGTGGCATTTTTTCTACTCGCATGGTTTAATAAATGTCTTTTTGGTTAAATTGTTCTGAAAACGTTATATTAACCGTTATTTTGTAATTGGTTATTTTTTTTAAATAAAATAGGATCGAACCTGCAAGAATATTTATATTCTTCCTATTAATACAAATTAATACATACGCGAAATTTTGTACACATGGATGTATGGATGGATGTCTGTTTGACGCTTTCTAACGGAAAAGCTACTGAATAGATTTCAACAAAATTTCACAATAGTATAGTTTATACATCATTTAACGTAAAGTGACGTCATGATAATTTCGAGCGTTTTGGAGCCAAATTTTTGATATTTCTTTTTGTTATAAAAACGTTAATTTTTACAAAATTACATTTTTTTTAGCTATAGTAGATACTTGAGAACATATTTTTCAAAATTTGTCGTCATGCCTATTACGAGAGCTTAAAAGTTATAAAAAATTGTCTTAGAGATCTTTACTGAAAGAATTTTACTTCGAAATTTTAATTTATTTTTTGTATACATTAAAAAACCAGCTGAAATCTTAAACAGCCTTTATTTCATACTATTGCGGATGAGCTTCGACATTCCGTAGGTAGAGATAGATAGAGATAATCAGTTCTGTAATAGTAGCACACAAGTTACATATTTGCTTCTGTAATTGGTAGGCATTTGTAAGAGTCCATCACGTGTTTTCCCGCGTTCGGGTCGTTCACTCAGACACCTACCTGCTAGACTCCGCAGCGTACACCACCGCCACCGCTGCCCGATCGACACGTTTGGAACGGTTGTTACAAAGTTGTTTGCCCTGTGTTAAAATAAGTAACTTAAAATCAATCAATTATATTTATATTTACTTGTATATCGACACAGATAAATCTCGCTACAAGATTTTATGCCCTACAAATGGAGTAATGACGTTAAAAGTTGATAATAAAAGTTTTGAAGGAAAAGTTCATTTTATTAATTTTAGTAGTTATAAAAGCTTTTTTTTAAAGAAATGTTTTTTTACTTACAAATTATTTTAAGATCATTCATCACGAAATGTTCTCATATTTTTTATGAAATGAATCTGTACTTCGAAGGCTGTGAGCTTAGACTATGAACTTACAGAATATAAGCCTTTACATACACTTCTTAAGTCTGTAGGTAACTTATGTTACGTGTTTAGCTAACTTTAGGGAATGTTTATTCCTTAAGAATAAATACTCACATCATCACAGGTTATCGTAGAAGTCAGCCTCTAATAACTAATAAAACTAGACCCACTTTTTATGAAAAATGCTTTAAAATCTAACCATAAATAGAATTTTCTTTGTATTCATAAAAATAAAACATATACATATTTAGTTTTTAGATAAATAATTGTTTAAAAATAATATAACTATTAACAAAAACATTGACTTAGCAAATTCATTGGTTTTTGAGAACAATTTATGAGCGGCATTTAAATCTTTGTTTCATACTTTTCTCCAGTTCTCTAAGAATTCCAATTTCATTGGGCTTATAAATATATAATACACCATTACAGGTACTTACACCTTTTACAAACTGTAAACATAGAATTTTTTATACAAAAACAATAATTAAATTAGTTAAAAAAGATAAATTGAGTTTAAATATCTTAAGTTAAAAGATCATTAATTTGTTTCTTAAATATTTTTAATGTGTTATGAAAAATATCAACATCAACTGAATTTATTTATAGGCATTTCCGATCTTTAAATGCCAAGAACTTAGTAAACATTCGTCGAATGCGCTTAAGTTTATCGATATTCGTTTCTGATATGGGTTCCCGACACAAGACACATATTCTAGTTTAGAGCGAATAAGCGAGTTGTATAGACATTTTATTGCTGCAATACTTTTAATTTTTTTACAGTTACGTTTGACAAATCCCAAAGAACCCTCCTATATTAAGAGTTCATATTTGGTGGGGGTACATTATAGGGTGCAAGGATACTCCCTATATGGTACTTTGACGCCCTCGAGCATTCCACGAAATCCCCTTTTGGGCTCCCAAACTATTTTTTTATATTTTTAGAAAACAAAAGGGGCCCACGGTTCGCCTGAGTGACTACCGACGCCCATAGACCAGAAGTCTCGCAGATTCGTTACCGGCCAACTTTTCAAAATATTTGGTATGTACCAAATTTTACCAACAGACCATAAGAATCCGTTTTAATAAGCTTAAAACAAAACACCGAGTTAAAATAGACTTCATTTCGTAACGTCGAAAATATAGTTTGAAATAAATTTCAAAACTGAATCTCGATTCACTCAGTCGCTCACTTTACGCTTACTATAAAACGTTTATTATATTTTAAAAATTTGTTTCACGGTTACATGTTTAGAATTCTTTGAACTTAACCAAGACAAGACACATACTAATTCGAGGTATAATAAAAGTTTTATAATGTATGACGATGGACAAAGAATGGTACCATACTTCTATCAATGCGTAGTGTTGTTACTTTTATAATAATAAAATATATAGTTACATATAACGTTACGCATAATATATAAATCAATTTCAGTTTATTGTTAGTTCAAGGAACGCATAAAAGCCAATCCAAAAGAATCATAATAAATAATAATTTCAATTACTATATAAAATAACGAATAATTGCTTGCTTTTAATAAAATAAATTATCTGACTATTAATATCAATATACGGAGGAAATGTTAGTACCAAGTTCATTTTTCAGGTAATTATGATCTCAGACTTTCCTTAGAAATTTTTAAAATTGTATTTTCTTTTTTAATTTTTAAAATGTATTATATATACATTTAATAGCATAATGTTAGCCCATTTTTATAATATTTGCACGATTCATCTTTACATGGTAAAAAACAAAGTCGTTTCCCTATCTTGTGGGCTTAGATCTATTAAACTTCGCAACAGATTTTAATGCGGTTTTCATCATATAAAGTGATTGAAGAGTAAGGGTTACTTGTCTACGTGCGAAGCCGGGGCGGGTTGCTAGTTTATCATAAAGGAGAAAATATTGACTATAACACTTATTTAAATTATCTTATCGATTAAACGAGTGTTATTATATATACCTAATTACTTATTTGACGCTGATATCATTGTATCTGTGTATTTTGTTTAAAGTGCGACAAATTAAGTTAAAATTAACTTTGTAAAAATATTTAGGTATCTATGAATTGAAAGAATGGACAACATTGCTTCAAAAGACTTTGAACTATATGGATTTTTTTAGATTAACGTATTACTTTATTGCTTTTCTTAAATTTGGTTAAACATGATTTAGTATATTTTATATCTATATAGGTATATTGTAATAAATATTGACATAAACCGAAATATACTACACTGAAACTTGTAATGCGTAATTTTTACAAATGTCTATTATAAGTTTATGCAGAATGTCTGATGAATGAATTTGACAGAATTTCGTATCAAATCATATTTATACAAATTTTATTCGTTTAAGCCCTATTTGAAAAAATTGTAATGTCACTGACGAATCCTGTATCGGTTTCGTTAACCAATTAAGAACAATCGTATACAAAATCCAATCCAGACATAACATTCTTTAAATTTTATTAGGTTATGTTGGTTGTGCTTATAATGTATCATAATAAATAGCTGCGGAACCTATTTTTAAGTTATATATTATATGGTGTGTGTAGTAAGTACCATAGGAAATCAATGCATAATAAAATTTTGTTGCGTTTGTCTCTGAGAAAAGAAAATAATGTATGTGATAAATAAGAGAAAGCAATTTTTTTATCCACTTGCCTGTTTACGTCCGCGACCTGGTACTTACTTCAGTCTATTTACACTTATAAAACCTCGTGGAATCAGCCTCGCTAAAAGGATATACCACGATAAAATTTATCAGAGAAACTTGAACATACCATTGTTTAAAATATCGCTGGAGCATCGCTAGGGGGGTGGGGATTAAGGGCAGCTGACCCCTCTCCCCTATAAATTCAAAAAAAGTAGCCAAATCCAAAGATATCAAAGTCCTGAGTATACTTACATGACTCGTTCGATGAAATAAACTGGCGACGATCTTGCCCATCTTATGATCGTCATAGAGATAACGACTATCTTAAAACATACAACCTCAAGACGTTCAAATGGATAATGAAATATACTATGAAAACGATAACAATGGTTCGTTACACACAAATATGTTGAAAGGGTCTCTTGCTGTTGAAAGGCCAAAGTCTGAGCTAAGATCGAGAAATTTCTGTTAAACATGTAGTACATACGTAACTTTTCGGTTCCCCTGTTAACCTTTGCTCGAACTGGTTTTTGTCATTTCACATACATTACACCCTGTTTAGACTGAAGATTTTAATGTGCGTTTATTTAAAGAACTATACTGTAGAAAAACTGTTTTACATAGTATAGGCTAATGAGGTTTTAATACATCTGCATAATTAATAAACAACAGTCGTTACTTAAGTGTGTCAGTACATTAATTCTTTATACGAGTATGTCACAGTAAACCTGTTGCGCTTATAATCAATGCAGATGATATTCAAATGTTCTTACAATCGATTGCCTCGGTTTTATTGTCGCTGTTGAGGTCAATTTCTGATATGAAAAAGTTAAATTCATTACAGTCCATGAATAAAGTTTTTGTTGTTCGAAAATAGATACAATATATAATATATCAGCGATTTAAAACATTATCGTTGCGTAGAATATTTCATGTGAATTAGTTTTAAATATGTCATATTGAAATTTGATGAATATTGTAATTAGTCATATTGAAAATTAATCGATCAAATGTTACGTATATATTATGATGACAACAATTAAATAATATCAATAGTACTACTAATGACCATTTTTATTTATTGGTGTCACAGATTCCCGAGACGATATACAAAGACAAAATATTTTTTATGTATTGATAAGTGTATTTGTCATTGATCAATAAATCAAAATTAAAATATTTTTTTTCTTTTATTTTCCTTATGCCTTCCTTTATTCGAGTGAAAGACTTACAAATAAAAGGTTGTGGGTTAAAATAAATTATTTAAATAACTTTGTGTAAATTACCGTTACAAATTGAAAAATATGCAAACAGACCGAGACTTGTATAATATACCCTATATTGAACACTAAAATTTAATCGCACAATTGTTCGGTAGTTCTTTATAATTATACGATAAAAACATTTCACGTGGTCTATAATCTAAGGTAATAAGGCAAAACTAAGACATTTTTGCTGAAAGTAGACATAAATTAACTACACGACTCAATGCGGCTTCCTGCGCTAAAGACTATAATCTTACAAAAAGAAACTCAAACCTATTGCCATTATTTCATAATATGATCCGGCTGTTACTTGTAATCACTACGTACGTTACATCATGAAGGTCTTCAATGTAGCATAGAAACTGACCCTGATGTATTTGTGCTTTCTAATTGTCTTTGAAATTATATGCCACGTATCAAATCCTGAAGAAACTGTTGAATCCTGAATAATTTGCTGCTCTTTTAAAACACTGCAATAAAGTAGGAAAGAAATCAAAGCCAAATCCTACCAGACAATGAAGCTTAAATACTTACTGTTCCCGACCACCGCCTATAAAAATAATTTCGAAATACTCTGGAAAAAATAAAAACGATTCATCATTTGGCAGACATGAGAAGTCATCGAAAAAGTCTTTATATTAATGTATTGGAAATAATTGAATGTCCAAGGAAATCACATTGAATATTCCATTGATGTATTGAGTTCATCAAAACATCGACAGTTTTCAGCAAGTCTGGTGGTAGTGTGAGGGAGGCGGTGGGAATCAGACATCTGCAACCAATAGGCATCATTTCTTTATATTGATCCAGTACCGCCCAGAGACTTCAGCTTTCAACACTTTATACATATTGTATTTGTAGTGATTGGGCAACAAAATGTAACTAAAAGTTTTTACACAATATAAAAGTTGTTAAGTTAGAAATGGTTTATACTACAACAACACACTATATACTAATAAGTAAGATATGTTAGGACCTCATGTTACACCTACCGTCAAGAGGTCACGCTGACAGCTAGTAACGATATTATCTGCCTTTCTATTGTATATCCAGTTTATATCGTGATCCAGTTTCATTGTACTCATTATTATTGATCGATCCAGTACAAAGTCGTACAACATTTGAATTTTAAAGACACACCTGTTAAATAAATATAATAACTGAACGTGACATAATACTGAACTGGTTTCATTTTTTAAAATTTAACAACTGATATTCACAATCGTAAATGTTATGTCAATCTTTATGAACGTAATATTTGTTTTTTTGGATCGCGGGTTTTTTTAAATTTCGAATTTAATGTTATTAATTTTAGCAAAGTGCCTTAAAAGATGCCTTATGCTTAACACCTATTTATTCAAATATCAAATATAAAATGAATGTAAATCAAATATAAATTAAACATCAAATAATTTAAGATACATCTACTAATAATGATCATTTAAAGTCAAATAAATTACGAGATTACTTACTACTTAGGTTAACCCAATACTTGTTATTAATAATAAAAGATTAATAACCTATTAAAAGTACATCGTAATCGCTAAAACATAATAATGACAAGAGGTACAACCCTAGCCAGGTCTCTCAACTCAACTATTAAATAATTTCTCTTAATTTCAAAGCCTTATTAACTTTGTAAGAACTGGTTTTATTTAACTGTTATTATGTATTGTTACCGAATTATTTTGATGTTCTTAACTTGATTAACATCATTAATTAATAACATTATTAGACTGCAACTTATATAAAACTTAATTTAAAAATAAGTTAAATGATTTTATTGATATTATAACGATACGGGTATTAAAAACGTAATTTGACTATAAAGACAGTTATTCTGAAAAGACAGCTTAGATTCGTGTAAACACATTTGGGTGACCGTGATCCGTCGTTGAACTCAAAGTAACACTTGTTTTACTTGCTCTTATTTGACTAATTTTACTTACTATCTATATCAGCATACGCTATTAAAGTCAAACAAACTAATCCTCTAAAAAATTCGCAGTTTCAGGTATTTTTTATAATAAAAGTTTGAAGAAAGCAATATGAGAAATAACTTTTGAAAATCGTTTTAAGAAATACAGAGCTGTCTTTGCAGCAATAACAAACACCACAAAACGAATGATATTTTATAAAAGAATACGTAGAAAAAAAATATTTTGTTTCATACGTAAAACGTTATGTACGTAAAAAATTTTGCAATTTAAATAAACATTTAAAAAATATCAACTTGAAAATACAATTTAAAATTTTTCAAGAGTTCGTTAAAGTTTTTGACTCTTTTTATTAAATAATGTGCTAGATGGCTTAGTTCTTGATTATAAGTTTCGATTCTGATCGACTGGACTGTTTTCCGATGCTTTGTAAGTCATTTAATAATATACATTGGTAATATTTTAAGAGCATTGTCATTAACACGTTATGTCAGGGTAATACAGCATAAATTATATAAATAAAATCAATGGTCCTGTACCAATAATAGCTCATAGAAAGAGACCAATTAAATAGAAGAGGTTGATATTGGAGACCAAAGGACAGTGCTTATTCAATTTCGATCCAAACTTGCTGCGCCTAGTGAACTTACAAACAATGGAC
Source organism: Charaxes varanes (assembly GCA_024363005.1). NCBI lineage: Eukaryota > Metazoa > Arthropoda > Insecta > Lepidoptera > Nymphalidae > Charaxes > Charaxes varanes. Next base: position 271,368 of record JANCMC010027096.1, on the reverse strand, counting down.
CGACATTGTACTCTATTGTGGTCTAGCTCCTGGATATTGCTCAATAATTAATTTTAACAATGTAGCCCAATGAATAACTTCCAGAATATAGCTCAATAAATCATTTCAAGAATGTAGCCCAATAAATAAGTTCCAGAATATAGCTCAATAAATCATATCAGGAATGTAGCCCAATAAATAAGTTCCATAATATAGCTCAATAAATCATTTCAAGAATGTAGCCCAATAAATAAGTTTCAGAATATAGCTCAATAATTCATTTCAAGAATATAGCCCAATAAATAAGTTCCAATATAACATTTTGGTGTGTCGTTATTTATGGTAACCCCTGAAGTCTCGACACCTGAACGCTAGACTTCAATTAGACAAAAAAACATGTATAATATTTTGTTAAAAAAAATATCTAGAATTCTGTAAAACAGAAAATAGAAGGCTGTATTTGTATGACGACTATGAAAAAAAAACTAATTTAATTTTAATTTGAAAAGGCACTAATATAATAAGAAATGTTTTTTCCTCCAACTACGCAGTATTTTTAATAATAAATTCTTAGAAATTAGTCACTTCTAAGCCCCATCACAAAAGACGCAATTTCTGCTTAGAACTAAAACAGTTTGGAGGTGTTGTGTGAAATCTCATCGTTACACAGTTTTTCATTAATGCACTGTTTTTTAATTTTGATATAAATTTACCACAGCACTACACTGACTTTCCGATGTGCCTCAACGCACGTTTCGCTTCGACACCGAAGCATCATCAGGAGATAGACTCAGAGACTAGATAAAGGGTCACTTTACGAATAACCTTTGTAGAGTCTACTTTTTTTTAATAACCTTCTAAATTTTTCTTTTCTTTCTTTGTTTTTAAGTTTTTCCTGAAATAAAGCGAATGATATAACGCGAAAAGCTTTGTTTGTTCGTTTGCTTGAACGCGAAAATTAGTGTACCGATTTAAAAAAAATTACAGTGTTAGACAGCCCATTAATCGAGGAAGGCTATAATATCATGACGCTAAAATTAAATATTTTTTTACCTTATTTTACACAAAGGAATTCGCGGGCACTGCTAGCTGCTGTTGCATATATATGTATACATGTATAGAACTTTGGAGCCGGTGGGAAGTGGTAATAAAGGAAACCACAGCGATGTTATAATTATTTCACACGAACTTTGGAATCAGTGTGTGTGAATTTCCTGCCTCGTAATTCTCTGTGATAGCTAACTCTGGTGTGACGATAAAGTTAAGGAACCTACAGGAAAATTTAAAACTCATTTCTCTAATATCTACAACATGTACACATATAAATGTTAAATAAAAAAAATCTTCATTAAATTTGGCTGCCATAAAAGTGCTTTAAAAGTTTTTTTTTACATACATATATCTTACAACAATTTATTACAAAATTTATGAACATTTTATTAGAATATCCGATTCAAAAGTTAAGTTAACGAGAGTTTAACCGTGTTTTCCGATCTGAGACGAGCTCACAAAGAAACACAATCAGGACATATGTACTTCTGAGTGGTCCGTTGGCGTAGTTGGCAGTGATCCTGCCTTCAGCTCTAGGATCGAGGATTCGATTTCCGCCTCGAAGCTGTTATCTATAACTATGTATTTATATTAGTGTCTAACATGCGGCTATCTTTACTCTATAGTCTATGCCAATATATAAAGCTGAAGAGTTTGTTTGTTTATTTACTCAAAGGCGCTAATCTCAGGAACTAATGGTTCGATCTGAAAAATTCTTTCAATGTTAGATGGCCCATTTGTCCAGGAAGGCTATAGGCTATATTTCATTATGCTAAAATTGAATCTTTTTTTTTTTTTTTGATCAATCTTACGCAGATGAAGTATCACACTAAAACGTTTCATCTCGCGGCTTTGTCCGCGTAAAATTACGCGGACAAAGCGACATTTTACTGTTTTCTTGGCTATGTGCCAAGAAAACAGAGAGAGAATTTGTGTAACACTAAGGTTTGGAAGGAACAGTTTAATTGTCATTTACAAGAAACAGTTTCATTAACATTTACAAGAAACAGTTTCATTCCCAATTACAAGAAACAGTTTTATTCCCAATTACAAGAAACAGTTTCCTAAGTTTAAAATTTTAAATATGAATTTGCGAGCTTTAACACAACAGTAACCAAAAGAAATTTTAAATAAACATTTAACATCAAATATAAAGCGAGTAAATTTAACACAACAGTAATCGAAAGAAATCCCAAAAAAAAAACAATTAATTTCAAAAACAGAGAGTATCGCGAATGCCCGAAACCATCCAAATATTGGAAAATCCAATTACGGCATTATTTTGTGACTACTCTCTTCTATCCAGAGCAAAACCAATCCACTCCTTTAACTTTGAAGGCTACTTTACTTTAAGAAAAAAAATGGTTCCGCAAAAAAAATCAAAACCCTCAAAATTTTACAAAACTGTTTAAAAAACTTTAACTAGAGCGGTAAGGAGAATGTAAGGTTAGGAAAATTATTTTGAACAAAATCGGAGAACAACTTTTTAAGTTTTTTAACAAATACGTTTATAGCGTATTAGATACGGAACCCTTCTATATAAGCGAGCCTTGAAATGGTCTTGGCCATTTTTTGAACGTTGACGTCTAAATAACCGTTTGAGGTGTGTTTATGAAAGTTGCAGCACGTATGTATTCTCGCAAGTCTCAATATATTAGCCAAATTTCAAACGTTTATGTGAAAAATATTTTGGGTTATAAGAGGGTCAAAAGTGGCGCGTGTAATATTGCACAGTGTGGTTCGCCAGGTCTTTTGGATGAAACTAGAAACGATACCGCGTATCTATCTACATTGATCATAGACTTTTAAATGATTTATGTTATTTGACTTCAATTACATTTTTGTTAAATATAAAGCTTGTAACAAAAAACAAATTTTGAAAGTTTTTATTTTCGCTATTGTGAACAGTGCTCTCCTGTGGGACCCAGTTTCAAATATTCCCCGTATTGTTTGTTGTCAGCTATTGTCGCGTAAAGACTATTTTTTACTATATTGACTCAACAAAATTATATTAGTAGAATCGTATATATTACTAAATGCTGTAACGATTTTAAACTTACGTATATATAAGGTACTTAATATTTTCACCCTACCTCACCAAAAGCCAATAACGCATCTGTGAGCAACCTGGTATCGCAGAAGTCCGTAATGATCTGTAGACACTCAGATCAAACGTCTTCCCATTTACCCTTTAATACATGAAACCACCTGCCACTTCGGATACATCTATTACGTTTGATAATTAAACATTGCAATCAAAATTAAGACAATAATTCTAAGTCACTCCCTGTAAACATGTGTGCCATAAATCAAGACGAAGTGTCACCCACACACGAACAGATCCAATAAACTACACGACAGCTAATTTATAGAATACACGTTTCTAATAACTGAAACACATTCTAGACAAAACCGCAGTGTTATAAATAACAAGAAATTCTGAAGATGTTCGGGTAAGAACATTTTGTTATCTATACTTATATATAGAGCTGAAGAGTTTGTTTGGTTATGTCAACGCGCTAATCTCATCTCCGGAAGTACTTGTCCGATTTGAAAATTTTATTTAACGTTAGATAGCCCATTTATCGAGGAATCTATAGATCATACCTTTTCGCTAAGTTTAATAGGAGCGGGGTACCAATAAATAATGTGGTTTAAAATCAGTGGATTTTTTTCCTTTTGAGAGCTTCCGCTGCGTGAGCTGCGTAGACAGTTAAAGTTTCCCAAAAATACTTTTTTCGATTTTGCATAATTGTTGTCGTAAAATATAAAAGCCGTTTGATACCTAAGCGCCCAAAAAAATAAATGCGTGTTAAAAATCTATTTTTTCGATATAAAAGAGGAAAATGTTAGAGCTACCAACAGAATAGTTAATTGGCTGATGCTCCGCGCCAGCTTTAGGGGTTGTGAGCAACCCTTGTAACGAAAAACGCGACGACGAGCGACAAATTTGTGAATTCTGAATATTTTTATACATTTAATACAGACCATATTTTTCAAATGATAAATAATTTTAATTTCATAGTGAACATTGAGTCGTGTATGGCATTACCTCTATCAGCAAAAAACATCATCTTGTTAAAGGCTTCTGGAAGGATCACTCAATTAACGAGTCTTGAATCAGTAGGAAAAATCTTTAATCACCCTCTCTTCTTGGCCACTTGATGTAGTCTCTTCCAGGTTATTGGAATCAGAAAAAATTAGTACAGTACTGTATCCTGTAACATTATTTTGATGGTAAATTCAAGCAATAGTAGATTATTGCACCGAGCTAAAAGTGAATTATTAATGTACAAGTGTTATGTTGCCCTAAATTAACATGAGTGTAATTGCGTAGTCTACTTTTCTGTCAAACGCATCGCGGTCTTTATATATTTATTTTTTGTATTTATTTCGTATTTTATCTAAGTGCCAGTATTCTTTTACTTCGAATTTATTTAACCGTTTTTTTATTTTCAGCCAGTACTTTTTGATTCGATGCCTACATCTTCTAGGAACCTTAATGGGAGATATTAAACCTCTGTGTCATATTTAAATCAAAATAAAAAAAACCGGGCAAGTGCGAGTCAGACTCGCGCATTGAGGGCTCCGTACTGTCACATAATATTTTTACAAGGTATTTTACGAGTAAGATTAGTACTTCTCATGGGATTTCCTTGAATGTGACAGTCTTCGTAATTTTTTTGTGATGTTATGTTACTACAAATTTATATTTTAACTATGCTATAAGACATTGTTTCTTGCCAAATTTCATGGTTCTAGGACATCGGGAAGTACCCTGTGGGTTTTGATTCCCGTTTCGAATGTACTGTTATAGGGAATGCGACATAAATAGTCATATCTTTTTATTGCATACATTTATAGAGTTGATATTTTCACAGCTTCAAGAGATTACAGACCTCAGTATTTGCTATTAATTTCAACTTTTTATCTATTCGTGTTTCTGAGAAAAAGGGTCTTTACAGACAGACAGACAGATAGACGGAGAACGAAATGATCCTATAAGGGTGCCTTTTTTCCTTTTGAGGTACGGAACCCTAAAAACAGTGTAGTTATTAAATTTCATACAATATTACTGCACATTTTTTATAGGTTATGTAGATATTAATGATAACATTGCTGCGCAGTTGGAAGGAAAATAAAATTAATCCTCCTCGTTCTCACGCCGCATGATAACCGTCAGACCTACGTCACACATTAAAGGGTAATAATTTGTTAAGGGTTGATGATTATTATCTGGCATTAATGCTAATCACCGTGACGTACGGGTTACAGTACCCCGGTGCCCCCGGTGCCCCTCGAGGCAGACGCGGACTATAAAGGGCTATTAGATTATAATCATCGCTGTACAGCCTGCCCGATTTACAATCCTCATTTGGTTTATAATGTTGCAATGACACCACTTCTCTCACCGGTTTTTCACATTATATTTTTCTAAATTATACTGTAAATATTTTACTCTATAATTTTATTTCTATTGTTAACATAAAATCTTAAAAATAAAACTAAGAAATTCTAAAACGAAATTTGTTGCTGGATCAAATGTAATGAGTAGGTACCGATGCGCATGGATAGCTGCAGAAAAACATGGCTAATTCTTTGTCAAACTTACAGAAACGAGAACGCTTTATAAACGGCTGAAGTTGTGCGGAAAAAATGACGAGCTATAGCAAATATATGTAGCAACTACTAGTAGAATAATCTCAATACGAACTGAGAAATATTGGGAGTGTGTAAGAGCAATAAGAATGATTTACTACATATTCAGTATAGAGTGAGCAGTCAGGCCGGAACCCTTAAATTAATAAAGAAACACATTATGTCTCAATTATACTCGTTATATGTTTGTAAGTTATTAGGTTATTTACTTTATAAATAACGGAACGTTCTAAAAAAAACAACGCAAAACACTTTCATATTTACACTGCATATCCTAACTAATTAAAAAAATCGTTGTATATAAAAAACAGTAAATTAAAATTTTAATTTATTTAATGTAACTAGTTGTGCCGACTCGACTTCCTTTAAAAAAAATCTCGTTCGAAAAATTAGGTAAAAGAAATAATATTAAATTTTAGCGTGATGATATATAGCCTTGCTCGATAAGTGGGCTATCTAACACTGAGAGAGTTTTTCAAATAGGACCAGTAGTTCCTGAGATTAGCGCATTCAAGTAAACAAACAGACTCTGAATGAAAGAAAAATACTATTATCTGAACCTTTTGGTCATATTTATTGTACTTGAGCGATGTAAGTCCATATGTTTATATAAATACAAGCATAGACATAGACTCACAAGTAGGAAAATCAATTACTTTGCTTAAATTCAATTAATCGCTCAACGGTAGAAAGGATGAAAGGAAATCAATGATACTCGACTCAACCCAACGCCGCTGAGGTCTAGTCGCACTCCCTCTAAGCACACATGCAGTGCTATATGTTTTATTCTAACTAGTGTTAATCGCTTAATTTACCGAATTGTCATGAATTCTATAAAGACTAAACTGACACTTTCTTTATATTAGAACACATATATATGATCGACCAAGAAAGTGCTTTGCCATTTTGGTTCACAGCTCATAATAAAAGAAAATTTTGCTAAGGGTTATTGTTAGAAATTAACATAATGCATAACAAGCAAAAATGAGCCTTTTAACTAATTGACGTGCAAACGACATTCGAATAGTTTAATTTAGAATGAAGATTTCGTTTCGGCAATAAGTTTAAAAAAATAAAGTTTGTATTGCTATATTGTTTAACTAGAGGACTCGGCAGACGTTGTCCTGCCGGAACGTTACGTTATTTACTATTTACTACATTCTATTATCCTATAACATTTCCCGTTCCCGTTCCATTTCCATTTCGCTTTGACATTCCTTTTTTATTGTACAAACCTTGTCCTAACAATAACGAATACAACAAAAAAGAAACTATCCAATTTGGTGCAGTCATTCGGAAGTTATGCACGTGCATTTCAGCGACTCATTTTTATTTGCGATTATAAATTGACATGTAAGCTATCCTATCTTTCAAGTTGGATACAACTGCATACGGTTTGCAAATGTTATTAAAATCGGTTGAGTAGTTCAATCTTCCCTGAAAATACTTACCTCCCCCCTAATTTAACTGAAATATAAACAGCAAATAGCGCTACTTTATTAATGGTAAAAACTCTTCTTAAAAATACGTACATGTATAAATACAGTGTAACCTCTTTATAACGTCTTCTGTTATTTTGGGCACTATACATTAGTACACTCTTTGTAGCGCAACAGCCAATGTCTATAACGAAAAATTGCATGTATATTAAAATATCAGCAAATATTTACAAGAGTATTTAATAGTGTACCTACTTGTGTTTATTATGAAACTTGTATTTATAAAACAAAAGGTTCCGGTTAAATATTTGAAGGAACGAAATTTAAAAAAAAAATTGTTTTGTTTCAGGATGAGGATTTCAAATCACCAAATATGCATAAAATATATAAGAAAAGTGTAAGACGATACCCGAAGTGGAAACACGACACTAAACCATAATGGCGCCTTTAATTAAAACTTGAAATTCCTCAATAAATTAATGATAATTATAATATTCACGCGTAAGATTAATATTTCGTATGAGAAACGTTTGCGTCAATTTTAAGTGACCTAGGATGAAATTTATTTTGATAATTTCTTGATCCGTGTAATGAATTTGTTTAATAACCAAACTGAAAAATTCAGAACGTAATGCGAATAATCAAAATTTAAAGGATTGCTTTGACATAATAACATTCTTGTGTTAAGAGCTACTGCCACTTTATTGCAGTAAGTAAGGTTTGAACCAAGCAATTAATTTCGTAATGACAGAGAAACAATTGAAAATTTTATGTTACAAGGGGGCAAAAGAGCAGGCAGATTTTGCTTGTTTTTATTCCCTCTCATTGTTTATCTTCCCTGGAAAATAGAGTAATGCGATACTTGACCTCTTGAAACAAATACCCTAAGGAATTGAATAAAGATTTCTTGGAAAGAATAAAAATACTTTGTTTCTATATAAACAATGCTAACAAGTATTATATCCTGGTGCTTTTATACTTTTACGATAATGCTCATAAGTAAGTAAACATTAAAAAAACAAAAGTGTATATTACAGCTTGTTTTGTAATAGGTGGTCACAATAGCTTATAGACACTTACAAATATCACAGGAGCAAGTGAAATTATTATTTTATTTATTTATTTCTATTTTATTTAATAGGACGCCAACGTTTACACAATATCTCAATGCTTAACTTAGAACATTTATAATTTAAAGTAGTAAAGAATCCTGTGTTGCTACAGCTGTTTCTTACAACATCATATGTATCGTTAGACGCGTTGAAAGTTTGATTTTGAATTGAAAGAGTTTGTTTGTTTGTTTGAACGCGCTAATCTCAGAAAATACTGGTTCGATTTGAAAAATTCTTTCAGTGTTAGGTTATTTATCGAGGAAGGCTATATATCATCACGCTATAATTTAATCTATTTTTTTACCAAATTTTACGCGATGTCACGAGCACTGCTAGTTATAAATAAAATTTAAATGATGATTGAAAAAACTTTATTTAGAGTCTAATTAGCTTATCGGTTGAAGGAATATACTGAAATTCGCAAGGCACCCGAGTCAAATCCCGTCACCAATGGAATATTGTCGCAATGTCCCCTCGCATAGGCTTTGAAGCTTAGCCAAACTACACACGGTGTACAAATTTGATTAGAATTGGTTTAGTAGTTCAGGAGTACATTGAGGACGAACGTGACACGGTATTCTACATACCTTTCTCAACTAGTCAATAATACGATCTGTGGTTAATATTTAGTTCTAGATATTCATTGTATGATTAAAAATTACGACAAAAGGGTTGGGAAACACTAGTTTGTTTGTTTACCTTTTGTCTCAAGACTAATTGATTGGGGTATTTTTTTTTCATGATTAATTGATTTAAATTTTTTAGAGATGATGCTTTTTACTTCTAAGTAGTATCTATATTTTTCAGAGTCGTGTATATACAGTGCTGCCATCTTATATGTACCTACAGGCCATGGTCGTGCTTAGCTACATATCTATTTTATAATCCTATATCCTATCTGTGTATTTTGAATAAAGCATCATTTGAATCATCTAAATGGTCGAAGACATGCAGACAGGTGGTGAAATTAAACGTTAAGGTGTAATACAAAAAAAAACGAAATTAAAATTCGTATAAAAATTAAAAATTATCAAAAGTGGCTAAAAATTTAAATTGAAAAACTATATAAATTATTATTAAAATGCTTATATTAAGGAAGAAGAATTTTTTTCCAATTAAAATTGAAATCGTTTAAGCTATACTAATTTTAAAATCATTTAGTGGACAGAGAGAGAGAGAGAGAGAAAGAGAGAGATAGAGAGAGAGAGAGAGAGAGAGAGAGAGAGAGAGAAAGAGAGAGAAAGTATTATCGCATCCCCACCTCAGAGACGTCTCCGACTCTAAACAAGAGTCGTACACAAAGATAATTCCAGCAGGGTTTATTGGCAAATTGGTATATGCTATACCATGTTCGTTTTCGAGGTTGAACATACTGATTTTGCCCGTTGGAGTAACGAAATATATGTTCAAATAGAAACACAAATATAAGCGGGAAGTATGTATAATATTAGAATTATTATCTTTTATTTTACTCATTATTATAAGCGCACTACAAACAACTATTATTTGTGTTCAGAAAAACAATCGGTTATAAAACAGAATTCCAAAAATCTTAATATTAAACACGTGAACGCTCGTGGGACGGATGCAGCCGCGTGAACAATGCTAACTTACGTCGCATTCTGATTATTCGACAAAATAAAAACATCCACGACTGTAGGAATCACGTCCCAAAGACATGACCCGATATAGGAAATCGACGCAAAAACAAGTCGTGCTTTTAAAATAGCCGGAAAACATATCTTAAAGAACTGAAATGTTTTGTATAGTCAACCAAGAAATTGGTTTATCACGCTAAGGTCGAATGTCGGTTGCACGTCAATTAGTTAAGAGGTCCATTTTTGCTTCTTATGCATAACGTTAATATCCAACAATAACCCTTAGCAAAATTTTCTCTAAGTAGGAACTGTCATCTAAAATGGTAAAGCACTTTCTTGGTCGACTATACAAGTCCTCTCAAAAACTTTTCAATTTAAGATTTTATACTAATTATGAGTATAAAACTAGAATTCAAAATAATTTATTACTGGAATAATTGTATTAATTGGTATCATTTTGGTAATTCTAGTTTTTTACCAATATCTTACATAACATTCTATGGTCCTAACATAATGTATGTTATTAAACAAATACGTTTATAGCGTATCAGATACGGAACCCTTCTATATAAGCGTGTCTTGACACGCTTTTGGCCTTTTTTCCCCAATGAATCACCTTCATTGACATTAGTATCCTTTGTAATTTCTGACAAAAAACATACAATATAATAAATAAATACCTAGTACATAGTCTTAGATTGTTATCTGAATTCACCCCTTTAAACGATAAAAGTAGGCTAATCTTTAGTATCGAGGTCGAGGCGAGGCTTTGGGACGCTTTTGTTATAAGTGAGCTTTCTTTATTTACTTTAAAGAAACACGCGTTATATCGCAGAAATAACGCTATATCTTCTTCGTCCTAGCGTTATCCCGGTGTAGTAGTACCAGGGTCCGCTTAGATTGTAGAGGATGTGGCTGTGGGGCAAATTGTTTTATTTGTTAGAGTAAATACCTATTTAAATAAAAAAGCGAAATATGATAATAATCTAGCTTACGTTTATGAGTTTGTGAATATATCATCATCAATGAATATTTTATCGTATTCATTGACGATGATATTTGGTCTATTCTGGTGACCATAGTTATGAATAAAGCTATAAACTCTATACTAATATATAAAGGTGAAGAGTTTGTTTGTTTGCTTGAATGCACGTCCAATTTGAAAAAATCTACCAATTTTATATAGTCTATTTAGCGATAAAGGCTTTATAACATCACGCTAAGAGAGACGAATTTGACTTAGCATTCCATGGATTCAAAAAAGCTTGTAAAAGTCTACTTGAATAAAATATCATTTGAATTTGAATTCCTCGTCATGAATAGGAACTAAATACAAGGAACTCTTATAATTTCGCTCTGTCCGTCCGTCCGTCTGTCTGTCCGTAAGATGGTCCCCCCTAGCATTTATAAACTATTAGACGTAGAGACTTGAAATTTTCCATGTTGATAGAATACGCTAAAACTTTTGAAGTTATTTAACAAATACATTAATAGCAAAGCATATATGGATCCCTTCTATATAAGCGTGTCTTCACAATTCTTCGCCATTTTTTACCAATAAAAACAATTGATTCAAAATAAAAATAAAAAATAATAATTCATTGAATTATTTTTTACAATCCAGACGGTAAGCCGTCTTCAGGGCCAGACAGAAATTAAAAGACAGCCGGCATTCGTTTTGCCTAATTACTAAAGTAATTAAAAAACATTACCTTTATCTAGTAATCACATGTGATGAACACAAATAAAAAATGTGTAACGGAAGCTAACTGGTTATATTCGTTCTACAACAAATAAAAACATAAAAATTAATTATATTTTTAAAACTGTTTCAAATCGCTTAAATTATGACTTTACTTGGGTTATAAGATTTCTTAGATTAAATCATACTATTAATTTAAAATCGATTTTATGATAAAGTTCCGGTTTTCGTAGAAATATGTAGCCACCGCTACATAACGAGATGGCGATGATGTCGAGTGGAAAAATACAGTAAAGCAAAAACTAGATGGCGCTGTACGGACTGGTCGACGGACAGCGGTACAAACGCTGTCGCGTTTCATACAAAATTCAACTCACTCTAGTGTAGATTCTACGTACAATCACCCCACTTCACGCCGATCTCATGTGAGAAAGAGGATTATGTAACTTCAATATTTTTATTTACGCTTTATTAAATAAATAAAGTATGTATCAAATTCATTACTGTCCATTTACTATTTTAAACATACTATATGACCGATTTTATTTGAACTATAAAAAGACATAAATTTAGCTATAGTAAGTGTAATCATATATATGTAGACTTATATATAATAATACTTATAGTACCTACAATAAATAAATTACTAGACAAATAAATTATATAAAATAATGTTGTCTCATATTTTATATAATTATTAACATAGTTTATAAGTATTTAGTATTTAATATACTTCTTCATCTTAATAATGATTCATTTTTAGGAATGAAATATTCACTATTGCTGATATATTATTGAATTTATAAGACATTAAATTCTAAATTTAATTTCAATATATTAAGAGTTAATCAGTTATTCTTATTAAAATAAAGCTACCTATAAAACAGTTATAAATTTGAAACTATTGTACTTAAAAAAATCTTTCTCTTTATATAAGCTCAGCCTTAGTTAGTTGTGAGATCATTAATTTCTTATCGACGATATATTTCGGAGATGAATATCTATGGCAAATCGAACAGAATTGTTTTAAAAGTTTTGTAATCGTTGAGTCTTATCTCTGTTATAGTCACATCTGTCGATGTTTAATTTGTGTCTAGATCAGAATCAACAATAGACATGTTGAATTGTGGCTAGTAATTTTATAAAAAGCGATCTAACGTAATGCAATAAACTAACGTAACACTCCACTAAAAAACGATTGTGTTGTTACAAAACAAAATGTTTCGATAGCTCAACAAGTGGAGGGGTAAAAAGAGTAATACAAAGCATGCATGTTTTATTCGTGTGGGAATGTGTGTTTGTGTATCTGTATATGTGTCTATGGCTGTGTGTTTGGAGTGCCGATATTTGAGAATCTTTAAAAAATATACTAAAACAGTTTTGTAAAATACTATAACGACTGATTATTTGTAGACTTAAAATAGTGATTATTGGAGATCTTCTGTTTCTTTGTAGTTTCTACTCATTAAATAAGAGGTTACTTTTCTTTTACATTGAATGGTAGATAAATTCCTTTAGTCACTAAAAATATTATAAGGCGCCCATCCCTTTACCTTAAAGAGAAATGCTAATATAAAGCTTAATGGGTATAAAACGATCGAAATTCTTGGTCTTTAAAGCCAACGACATAAAAAGTGCCATTATCTGCCTATAAGGCACGTAAAACATTGGGGCCCTATTAATGTCCCTGAGTTATATTAGTCGTGAGGTTGCTGAGATCGTGGGGTTTCCGAGGATGACGTCAGACGGCAATCGGTCATCTTAACTCTTTAATGAAATTAAAATTAAAATTAAAATTAAAATTAAAATTAAAATTAAAATTAAAATTAAAATTAAATTAAATTAAAATTTATTTATTTCAAAAACTTTCATCTATCAATTACAGCAAATTACAGCTGGAGAGTTCCTTTTGAGTAAAACTTTAAGAAATCTCCCCTCTTCTTGCATAAACAAGTCTATCTTTCTATTTTATATAATCGTTACAGGGAGGTGGTATTTTCTCAGGCGAGGTGTTAGCTTATAAGCAACATCCATGTTTGTTAGGGTCTACTGTAGCTTTCGAACGTCGAAACTTTTCAAATTTTGAACTTTGTTGCGTTTTTTATTTTTTTTTCGCAGTGATTATCAAAGAGACGATTTATTTTTTTGATGCAGTGTTTATTTGGACTAAAGTTTAGTACGTGCAGCTTAACAATTGGTCTTGCAATTTTCTATTAGTGAATACTTCTGAACCATTGCCAGAGTGTTGAAAACGTAAGTGGGTTATTTGTTATCGCTATAATGAAAATTTGAATTCGTTATGCACTTTGATGTAAATTACCGTAACGGTATTGCGAAGCATTTGCGATTTCTAGGATTTTAATATATTAATTTTTTTTTACATTATATTTTAAATTATATACATTCTCTTATTTTACCCTTTTTTATTAAATTCTGAAAATATTTCTTTTTATTACCTTATAGATTAAAGCAAAGTAGTTTAGTTTCTCATGCATGTCATGGATTTCCGCAAAGTAACGCCTGATTCTATCAATTAGTTGCTACCATGTTTAATTTTGGGCTGACAAATCCAAAAAGCCCGATATTAACGAGAAAGCCCACAGTGGGAATCTAGTTCAGCGAGTCATAAAGATCCTATGAGCGATTTTATATGTTACCGAATTAATATCATAAGTATTTACCAATGGGAACACCGACGTACCTTACTGAGCTGTACAAATTTACAACCAGTCCTGTTTTTATTTTTCAGAGCATTAATCTAAACATAATTGAAGTATTGAATCGTTTTCTGCTTGTAGCGTCGACATTTTTTTTAACTGATTGCATATGACTCTCTATGTACGATACCTATAAAGTAACGCAAGTAAAAAAAAAAGCTCTGTCTATCTGTTTTTTTTTCGGGTAATCTCCAAAACAGCTAGATAGATTTTAATGGGACATTCACAAAAAATATAAATCACACAATTTAACAAAATTATTGTAAATATGCGAAATTGCAGGGTACAGCTGGCATACTCAAGTCTAACAAACTGAAAAAGTTCTTCAGTTTTAAGAACAATCATGAACAATTTTGCTATGTAAAAAGGTTCATTGATATAAATATGAAACAACTTTGGGCACATCATTCTACCTTGAGGAAGCTAGAGGAATATTAATGGTTTTAAATAAAATATTGTATTTTGAAGTATACACGACCATATAATGATGTGCGTAGAAGTGAAATCATATCTAATAAATATTTGAAATCTTGTATTGAGGATCGTATATCATAACGCCTTAATAACATTTATAAATCATTTTTATCTATAAAATCAACAGGATCGAGTGGTTCGTCACGGGAAATTCAATTTCATTATCAAATTAATCACGTGTATATACATAAGCAGTTATGACCGTGAATTAATAGCTGATTTGCGTGATTAAAGCTTCTGATTTAAGTCTATATAGGGCTTTATTCATAAATTATATCTTAAACTTAGAATAGCCATCGCCTTAGGTAACTTCCATATGTTTTATTTTCCTTTAAGCTTGTTTATTTTATACCGTGGCAAAAAAGAGTATTTATTGAAAGATGCATTATTTTAAGCGTACAATTTTAAAATATCAAACTAAACAGAAACACTAAATTAATCCCTACATTGTGAAAAAAGAAACTGTTTTTATAGCTTCAGGCGAATTTTCAATCCAGCGATCACGCAGGGTTGTCAGGTTTATTTCAGTCAGGTGGTTTTTATTTTTCTCAATTTTAGATCTTAATTTATTAATTTTAGGTACAGGAAATAAAAAAAAGATGAATTTCATAGCTTTCCTTGAATTCACTGTTTGGGTGCTGGGTCCATTGCGATTCAGAGGAAGGAATTAAAAAAGGGTTTGTGACTTACGATCCAACGTGTACATTTTAGAGATATCTTAAATGTGTTAAAGAACGCTTGCTTCCATTGCTAGTGTTGTATCCTTTGCACAGTTTAATTTGTTATTAGCCTGAAGCCGCACCTACATAAGGAGATGGCGATGATGTCGAATGGAAAGGTTACACCAAAGCAAACTAGATGGCACTGTACGGATGGCGCACGAACGAAGCACAAACGCTGAAAATCGCCATACAAATTAACTAATACTAGCGAAGTTTCTATACCTTCAACCGTCGGCCTGGCGTGACCGCTCCGAGGAACTTCAACTAGCCCAGAATGGAGATCCTTTACCGTGATTGAGCATATCTTACCTACGTTCCCTTCTTTCATTCCTCGTCGAACACTTTCCACCTTGGTGTGCCTTTTCACAGCCTATTAGTGCTACTTAAGATATCCCCCGGTCCTACTTAAGATGTCCAGGTTTTTAATAGGTTGTAGAGGCATTTCGCTAATATTCTTCACTTTCACTTTTCTGGATATACTGGTTCATAAACATCTTCATATATTTAATAAGTAGGAGTAAATTACTTATTAAAAAAGAGTGGATTTTTTTAAAAAGCGCTTACAACCCTAGACCTCCTGCTTCACTAACTACAAAAGTTTCAGTTCATATCTAGATTAATAGCTCAACCAATATTAAAAAATATTTCAAAAAGCTAAGTTACTGTATAAATAAACCGATGAAACTATATTCTCCTTACTTTATAAAAGCTTTTGCCGATGAGTTCATCAAAGTTTTTCTAGACTTCAAATATTTAGTTCTATGTATATTCACATCTATATACATCTATATCTATATTATGACAAATCGTTTTAGTCTTTTATTATTAATTTGAAGCATACTTTTGGAAGAAGTTGTTTAAATGAATTATGGAACCTCGATAGCTCAACGGTAGAATCTTCTTCTTTCTAATTCTTTTCCTTTACTGTGTATCCCACATATGGCGGTGGTAGAATGAACGGACTAAAATCCGTTAGGTGTATTCCCTTTCAAAAACCGATGCAGATAGGCTACCGTGATGCCACTGCTAACATATATATATAAGCTTTTCTTCTTCTTCGTTTTCTTCAATTACTGAAGGTCGCCCTGATACACCTTAACGGAATATAAGCTTTTAAAAAACCTTAAGTGGATTGATAACGTTAGTATGAGACGTAGGACAGTTTCCTTATTATGGCTGGCCCGTTGGCGCAGTGGGCAGTGACCCTGCTTTCCGCTCCGGGGTCGTGGGTTCGATTCCCGCCTCGAGTCTGGGTGTATTATCCATATGTAAGTATTTATATATTTACAAAAAAAATATATTTGTGTATAACACAGGCATTAAGTGGTCTACCTTAGGAAGAGACGTACATGTGTCATATAGTCCTATATATTTATTTATTATAAGATAGTTTCTTGTTATGAGGAGTACTATGAATCCTTTATGTATGCCTAGTATACTTCAATACTAGGCAAAGGGAATATTAGACATACGTAAAAAAGTATTCCTAATATTCTTTAAAAAAAAAGCAAATACTTAACTTTAGGCAAAGAATCAAAAGAAAAACCAGTGCATACGATTTTTTTTAATTAGTTCGCAATACTGACAACAATTCCTTAGAACTAGTCTATTCATTCCCTATTCATTTAATCTACAACAATTTACGTGGGAAGTATCGGTATATGATCCTTTTTTGAAAGTAAATGATTTCTTTAAAAATAGAACTTAATTTTGAAAACGGCTTTTAAACTCGCGTATATGTTATATCGAGATTGCCAGACTAGTTTCGAACCCGTCCGGGATCCTTCCTCATGAGCTCGCTACGAAGCGGTGTCGCGGCGGGAACAGAAAATAAAAGAAAAACTTAATTTATTATTCATTTGTTGGAATAATGAATATAACCGTCTATTAATAAAACTGTGACAGTGCGTAAGGGAAGACTAATTATTCATAACTATTTCGAGACGGTGGGACAATAGATTAGGTTTTTTGATACTTGTATTAAGACTGAGGCCTATATGAAAATTCGGTTCGGATAACCTGTTTTTACTAAATAATAATAATAATAAATAAATATATTTTAGACCTTGCTCATGAGATTACTGCCATGTGGAATGTTGAATCAGCAGACATTGTCCCGATCGTTGTGTCAGTCATCATAGGGGTAATTTTCAATTTCATATAGGACTCGCAATATCTATGAAATGGTTGAGTATTCTGCCATCTAATTTTAACCGAGAGTTGTACACTATTGAATACAAGGAGCCAACGGATGAAAGGGTCTCATATAAGTGAAAAAACATCTTAAAGTAAAAAGAGCAGAAATTACATAATTAAACTATGGATTTGACATAAAATTTATTATAATAATATAATTTTCTTGTCGACTTTTTCGTAGTTACGTGACTATTATTATAATTATTCAACAGATAAATTTCTCTGCTTGACCTTTTAGTAAATTCTACATCTAGTCTATAATTTTCGAGATAAGATTACCCTATCTAGAAACATCGACACTAGAAAGTGAGCGGGTCTAGACCTTTGCCATGAGTAAGATTGATGGGTTTCGCGCCGTTTTCATTATTGCCATTGAAAAAATAATTTGTATTTTTATAATGTTATTATACTTTATAATATTAGGTTAATAAATCAAAGCAATAAGATGAATTAACAATGTCTGAAACTGCATTGAGTTAATAACTAATAAGTAAACTATATTTTAGTTCATCACCGAGCGTATTGTCATATTAAAGTATAAAGTTTTTAAATGTACAGAATTATAAACTCAGAATTATTTCAATTTATATTATTATTTTATAGATATTACAAAATTATAACATCGGTGATCAGAACACAAACTGTACTTAAAAATACTTTTGGCCTTTTTACAAAAAAAAGAAATAATGTCAATGTCAATATCAGCTGTGCTATTGTGAATTCTGAGATATGATTTGTTTACGTGGTAATATATATAAGCACTTTAATTTCTGTATACTGGTGTGACTGTAAATAAAGATCTTCTTATTCTTATTCTTATTCTTATTCTTATTTTACTAGTCACATTGGTCCTTCAAGCCGGATCTGAATTAGTGACGTACTGAAATTGCCCTTTCAGAAACTAAAACTAACTTAATTTTAGCTTATAAACTAGCGGTCAGCCCCGGCTTCGCACGGATATTTAGATTATCTAAGTTTTTATACGGATCCTTAACTTTGTTCAAAATATTCTATATATTATAACGTAAGATTTTAATGGTGAAATAACTTTTCAAACCGTTCTAATAATTTCACACCTATGGGCCTATGAAATGTTACATATTTTTTATCAGAATTAAATTATTTTTAACTTTTTAGTTCACTTAAGTAATAAGACAGTTACACTAAACGACAAAAAATGTTTTTGAGATTCAGATCTATTATCAAATAAATCAATCTAACCCTCAAGCATTTTCGAAATACATTCATAAAACTTTAAAATAGTAGGCATACTACAAATAGGTCTTTAGTACTAGGATATAATTTGATAGATGAATGTAATTGACAGAATTAAGGAGCATGTAATAATATACGTCTATACGATTACAGATACTGCAACTAAATGTAATTGTTTTTAAATAACAATGTAGGTATCCACTGGAACAAATTATATATTTATAATCCATGAAGAATGACGGCATTTAATATTCGCAAAGACCTATTTATTTTTGCTTTCTCTACTTCGGATAAAATACCCGAAGTAGAGACACCAAAAAGATTGATTAAAAAAATACTTAGGTGCTATATGACATTCGCTAGTTGCTTTGAAAAAAGCAAATGTCAATAAAGAATTATGAATCTTAAATCAATAGTTGGTCGTTAGTCTCGCTGAAACTCGAAGTCCACTGGACGGATATGAATTCCGTTTGTTTGTTTTGTGTCTTTCCCCTTATTTCAGGGAAGGTGCTAAGGACAAGATTAAGAAACTATTTAAAATACAAAAAATGCAGATTTGGTCAATACTCTAAATATTAGAACTATGAAGTAGACCTTTTGACTGATGTGCCATGCAAAGTTATTATTCCACGCCAATGTCACGTTTTAAGTAACATAAAGGAGATTGGTTAACAGGCCAAAATTCAAAAAACATCTGCCGGGTCCGCTAGTTTATAAAAAAAATATATTCGAATATCTATGAATTTCAGAATTCTCGTGTCACAGAGTTCTCTTCTCCTAGCTCCTCCTTCTTGCGGCTTAACCGATTCTTACAAATATTTTTGTGCAGTTTGATAAGCATTGTATCTTTGTAGAAACCACTCCGTCATTAAGCATCCGTTGGGTTGAACTACTAAAATTTGTACATTTCTAGATGTAAATTCATAATTAGAATTCTTCATTTTAAACTTAATATGAGTGAGCATCTTTACAAGATTCTTTTTTAAATAATTGTTTCTTTTCCCGTTTTCCAATAAAAATAAGAAGCAAAAATTTTAAAAAGCCCTCGAATATGTAGAACAAATATTAGCTTCATATAAATAAATAAACAAACCTTCGTTTGTGTAGGGACGCGTGTAACGGACGGTCGGACGAAAAATTCATGTAATTATGTATGTTTGTTAGGTCAGGTGTTTGTATGCATATATTACAAGGGGTTTCGGCATACGATTGACTTATAGGAGCGTTACTTTCCTGTAATAAAGGATAAGCAGGAAAAGCTTTTCTATTTTGAGTTAGATAATTTGTATATAAAAACTTATAGATTATCTGACTTAAATTAGAATAGAATCGTTGTTCGTCAGTCACGCTAAAACTCAGAAACGGATTTAACATTTTGAATTCTGTTTGTATTATTTTATTCCCCCTAATGTCTGGAAAATTCGGGAAGGTTTAACAGAAAAAATAAAATAAAGACAACTCTTAAGATTATTTAACAATACAAAAAAAAAACGGATTTGGGCACTTCTTCATAAAATTTTAAATAGATGACGTTCGGCTAGGCCTTTTGACTGACGTGCCTAACTAAAATCTCGTCCGCGTTATTATGTCCAATTTCGATAATGATTTGTGATATTTTTTATGTTCTGAAAAACTTGAAAAAGTATCTAAAACATTATTAAAATTATTGTAGTCGTTCTCAAGTTATCGCACGACCAAAGGAAATATGAATTTAAAAAGTAAATAAGTACACGAGTAATAATCATTTTCTTGCTTATTCTTCTTGCGGTTCGACTTTTCGGAATCAGTGGTAGTTTTTAAGATATTTGACGATTCAAAAGAACTCGTAAAAGTCCACTTGAATAAAACATCTTTCTATTTGATTTGTTTGATAGAGATTTCTTAACTGGTATAGATATAATTGTTTTTATATACAAAACAATGTTTGTTTGCGCCAAAATGATAAGTACTCTAGACTTAACTTGTTTTTTTTCTTATACTATGTTACTTACCGGGTTATACTAAAAAAAAGAGGTGTCTTGGAACACCCGGTAGGAACGAAGTTCCTATCGCTATATATGACTAAAGAACAAGAAACTCTGTATGCCTTTCATATATTTAACCCCATTAATGTCACAAAAGAGCATTTCCCAGCAAAAAAAGTACTTTTTCCCACCTAAATTCTATCCAGAAAAACAGCGATAAAGGAACTTCGATCCAAAACCATAGATTTGCCAACATAGACACATATTTCTTTAATCCTATACCGTAAAGCCAAAGCTATGATTTCAATGTATGACCCTCTTAAAGCCTTCTAAAGGAAGCTTTTGAGAGCTTTTTACACAAATTAGAAAAGCAATCATATGAATTAATTCCAACTTCTTTTATATCATATAATCGTTCCTCATGAATCGATCTATCTATTTGTGAAAACCGCATTATAATGTAATAAGTAGTTTTTGACTTTATCGCGAACAGACAGACAGACTTTATTATTATATGTAGTGATTCAATGAATACCGACGATCATTGTTGTATTGTTATATTACGAAATTAAATTTTGCAATTACAACTGTAAATGAATTTACGCAATATTTATTCAGTCGGAATTTCAAATTATATTACCGAACAATTTTCTCATAAAATATTTTCGGATATAATATTTAATGTTTTGCTATTGGTACTATCGTTAGTAATTTGAAACTTTCGAAACATTTACCTAAATAGTTAAGACTATTTAAAACTACGGGACCCGGCAGACGTCGTCCTGCCCAAACGTTGGAATATTTACTATTTTAAATGAGATGAAATACCGCTGACAGGTCTCTCTGAAGGCGTATTACCTTACTTGAATGTATTAGATAAATCTTAATGTATAGGGGTACCTATTTTGCATAATAATAATTTATTACAACTAAAAGTATGAATATAGGAGAACAAATAAGTCAGAGAAATGTTATAATTCATCTGAACTATTGTCACGACGAAACTTTTGATTGTATAAAGTGTTCTTATCGATATAAAACTTTCACAATTCAATAAAGATATATGTTTAATGATTATATATTTTTTTCTTTATAGACTTCCAGACTAATACAAAAGTACATGCGAGGAAATAAGATTTATATTACATATTCGCTAAAATTAATTCTGATTTAATGTGACATGAATGCAGCGAGTAGTTAACAATTCGCAAGTAATTGCTCGATCAAGTACAACATCGTACTTAACTCACAATATTATTACTTCCAAAAGTTTCAGAATTTAAATTGGTCCAGTTAAGGTGTGTTTCCGTGATATTGACGAACAACGCTGCGATGTGCGGTATGCGTCATCAGACACATAATTGTATGCAACAAGATACCATTTTGGATATTAAGGTGTGTTTAGTCCAACAGGACACAGAGCTACAACATTCTTTCTCGATCCTTTAGTGTAAAGTTCGTTCTCAGCGCTTAGACCAAAATATGAACGAGCAAAAAAAGTTGAATGAGATTAAGAATTTTTGTGAGCGCAGATAGATAACGGAAGAACGCTCTACGTCTAGAATGAGCATTCGCTTGTCTGATGTAAATCTGCTTTTACTCGAACAATTACGTGTCCATAACGCATACCGCAACGTTATGTTTTAACATCACGAAAACTGGCTTTAACCTAACTGCAAGACCATCGCTGCGGGCGCTAGCCAAACAATAATAGCAGCTGCGGAAATATCTAGGTTTTCGCCAGGTAACGCTGAACGTTGCCTTGGGCTAAATGGAAATATTAGCATATAACAGACCGTTGCTTTTGATAGATTGGTCTGAAAAATATAGCACGAAAATATGTAGACTAAGTAAATATTGTCACATGGAATTATAGAAATCACCGCAAGTCTACGCTTTAGTTACATCCACGTTTTTTTATATTTTT
Organism: Charaxes varanes; assembly: GCA_024363005.1. Lineage (NCBI taxonomy): Eukaryota > Metazoa > Arthropoda > Insecta > Lepidoptera > Nymphalidae > Charaxes > Charaxes varanes. The sequence goes on along the minus strand of JANCMC010027096.1, from coordinate 248,614 downwards.
CCGTTATATAAATTCATATGGCAATGGATAAAGTTATGAACTGGTTTTTAATTTCAATTTGTTTTTACAAGCCCGGCTAGCTCAGTCGGTAGAGCATGAGACTCTTAATCTCAGGGTCGTGGGTTCGAGCCCCACGTTGGGCGCGCATCAATTTTTTATTTTATTTATTATTTATTTAAAAGAAAAGCTTATTACTTTAATATTATTAATTTTTTATTCGGGAAACTTGCTAACATTTTTCGCTTTTTTATTTTTTTAACTTTTCATATATTAGGTATTTAAATTATTTCGATGAAGATTTACTTATTTGAAACCGTACATAAACATAAAATTTGATACACAAAAAACTCTTTATGTTGTTTTATACATGCTCAAGAAAGAAATTTCTTTAATAAAACCTTGTGAATTACATATGTGCTTTTGGACCTGAACTAGAAAAATCTGTGTTTCAGTTATATTATCAATCAATAGTTCACTAACAGGAAGGCTGCAGTTATCAATTGCAGTGTACTTAAAGGCTCGTTCGCGTGCAATCACCAATCGAACGATTTGCGCAATCGCGTACCGTTGGCGGGTCACGGGACGTACGTACAGACGGCCTGTTCCCACGGCTCGTGGTACCACACTCGACTCGGACGGCGGCTCATGTCGTCGGAACAATGAGCCTAGCACGAACATTTTTATCCTAAGCAAGTCGACTTTTCTTAGGATGAAAATGTTCGCGCTATGCCCCACATGAGATAAGTCTTAATCGTTGCAAGCTTTTAATCAATGTTAATGCAACCCGCGTGACACCTAGGGCGTCTGTGAGCTTAACACGAACCTCACTCGACGGGTTACTTTCGTGCTACTAATGTTTTACGAGAGTTGAATGAAGGTTTCGAGAGTTGACGAAAGCAACCTGTCGAGAAATGTTCGTGATAGGACCTCTGAGCAGTAAGCTGTCACCGAATGGCTCGCGCGGCACTTCAAAACTCTCGCAACAGCAAGATTAGTATCGACGGTGCGTTGCTGTTAGTTTCGGTAGTTTCCACCTTATCTATCACGCGCTCTCTGTGTACTAATATTTTTTTTGTACTTTTTGAACATTCGTATGACACTCTATCGCGAATAGAAATTAGTCAAGACGCGTCCCGATATTTAAGATTTATTTATGTCGCGTGCTGTAATTTTTTATTTATAACAAGAGGCAAACTTACGGACGGTTCATCTGACTTACTAATGCTCATGGATAATTGTACTATCAACAGGCTCGTAGATACATTACGGTTATTTAAATTTTCTTTTTTTTTATATACATTTAAATAGTCTTTTGCTTAACAGCCTAGCTATTCTACTAAATCACATAGTTCTATATGTTTCTGTACATAATATAGAACAAATCCGTGTCCAGTCCCTGTACGCTTGGATTTTTTTAAATAAGACACGGATTTTATCTTGGTGTTCACGGTTTTGCAATAAACAGAGTTTTTCAAGAGGAAGGTTTATAATTTATATGTATTATACAGAGCCGGAGCCAGAAAAAAATTCATTTGAATGATCATTTCAGTGATCATGTCGTGTGGTCGGGACTTTGTGTAACTTCACAAAGTTTTGTAGAACTTTGTAGACTTCAAGGACAAAAATGTACAAACACTTTGGGCTATATATGTCTGGCTCCGGATTATGCATAATTATATGTCTACATCGCCCTGTGCGAAGACGGGATGGGTTACTGTTGTATATAATTTATTAAGAAAACATGTTATAGTGAAGTACCTAATTCTTTCCGCGTCTCTCTCTTATTCAAGATCTGTGTAGGCAGCGGCATACATAAATAGTTAAGATAAGGCGTGATTCGAATGAAATACACCGCGGTTTTATATTACAAGTGGCAGCAACACCACGCGCAAGCTTCCATCGCCTGCCCAGCTTATTAACTATTAGATTGCGATACTGCTTTATTGTCCGTGTTGCTAAGTAAATAACGCTCTCTATGAATCGTAAAGCGTAATCAAACGCGCATATCTAATTGTGTTCCGGTACGAACGGGCCGGTTGTAATATGATCCTAAGTTGTAAGCTTCTTGTACCTCAATAAACGTTTAGTTAAATAGTTAGATTGATAGATAGAAAAAGAATTTATTGGACGCAAACTACACTGAGATAGCGGTGCTAAAAATAATACTAACCGTCCCTACATACAAAGTAGCTTCCCGTTCTTTAACGCTTATATCTATAATACTACGCAACGGACTGTAATGCGGTTTTCAGCATTAAAGAGAGTGATTCATGAGCAAGGTTTATAAGTATAATACATGCACCTGTATGAAGTCGGGGCGGGTGGCTAGTTTTAAATAATCTCATGACGGTTGTAAACTTATTGGATAAATAATAACACATTTATATTCCTTAGCGTTCAAACAAACAAACATACTTTTCAGTTTTATACATTTAAAAAAGTAGGCTAACTAACTGTTCTCGGCAACTTGCCAATATTATATATATTACAATTTACTTTTAAATATTGAAAAAATGGGCGGGCGTTTTGTGTTTTTTACGGTAATCGCGCGTTGATTTTCGAGTTACAATGGAATTAAATTCAAATTGAATTTTCATAATATCTATGCAAATAAGTCATAACGGCTTATAAGCGTAATGTAATAGTACAGGAACGGTCTATAATAAACTTTTTTCCTTATTTGTTTCCTCGTTAATGATTAGCTCTCAATAGTAGGTACGATATTTCAATAACATAACAGTTATACTCTAGTTTAAGCAAAAAATTGTTTATTTTCTTTTAAAGAATCGCTATATTATTATATTGCATGCTCGTATATTATTAACATTGTTACAGCATAGGTGTTACTGTTTTAATGTTTACTTTATAAACAAATTTAGTTTTAACCTGGCCATTTTCCAATGCCAGTGTTACTTATTGTTGCAATTTTCCATGGGTGTTGGTAGTCATTAAGGTTAACGGCCTGCCCGTTTGCCCCTTCTTCTAAAAAACGTATTACTGTATACCATTACCATTTTTTTAAATATATTTATAATCGTTTAAATGCGTAATACGAATGTATTTAAATTTAAATACGTAATGTATTTAAATAAAACATTAAACGATTATAATGTTTATGAATTTCGAACAAATCTATAGAGTGAAATACATTTACTATACTTTGATTATAGAAACAAGAAAAAGAATTGTACGTATTAAGTTATTTTTTTATAGAACACCTTCACCTTAATTGTTAACACATATGTGTATTTACATATTTCATGTACACAATAATTTCCACTTAGTACTTTTTCATTCAATGTGGTAGTTTCGTTAGCTCGCCGCGGCGCTGGCACCTAATTACTTAATGGCTTAATGAATGTAACGGCCTCACTTTTGCACAGCGGAGTGCTGCTTAGAAAGACATTCTGACATTATCCCCAAATGGATTTTGAACGCCCCGTTCAAAGGAGATGGTTTTACTTGAAGGATAATTAAGGTTTTTTTTGGTATGGGTTTGTGCGGCGTACTCGCTTTGTGTATAGACGCAAAGCGGAATTAAAAAACGAATCAAATTATTTAGTTGATTTACTTGACGATAAAGGTAGACACTAAGACACTCACACACTCACCATAGGACATCCCGTCAAAATTTGAAATTCCACCCTCATCACCTCGATGTCCTAAAGTCCACAACTGTGCGCTTAGAAGAACGGGAAGCGATTTTGTTTTATATGATGTAATAAAGAAGTAGGGGCAGAATAGACCGTTCGTCTGAGTGATTACCAACGCCCATTGCTGTCTTGTAAGAAACAAGTATTTTCTTTTCTTGAATTCAAAATTACCGTTTAAATTATTGAGGCGTTTAGGCCCTAAAATGCAGAGAAAAAAGTATAATGAATTTTGGCAGTCCGTATTTCTGCTTATTCAACATTTTAGGAACGGCTAATCCGATTTTGATAAGATTTTTACTAGCATAATGAGATGATAGCGCTACAAATATTTATCTTTATCCCGGAAATATATAGAGTTCTAAGAGGAAAATGGAGCAAATATATACACGGTAGAGTTTGTTTTTACTAAGGGCTGAACTAATATATTAATTTGGAAGTATCAAATTAAATAGCTTTCTTTATATAGTTACGCTAATATTCGCTACTTGCTTATCACTGTCCTAATGTATCAACGAAAAAGAAACATGCAAACACAGCTGAAATCCAACGCGTAATATAAATAATGAAATCGAATACCACTTGTGTATAATGCCGGAGCTTGATATAGCATCATTTGAATGATCATTTCAATGATCGTGTATTCTGGCCGGGGACTTTGTGTAACTGTACAAAGTTCTGTAGTACTTTGTGGACTTCAAGGACAAAAATGTACAAACACTATGAGATATGTCTGGCTCCGGTATAAGTCTTTTCATAGTTAAAGGTTCACTAGTACCGCTTTTAGATAACCAGTAATCATTCATAACCTTTTATTTTTAAATTCGGTAGTCATAGCTTATAATAGGATAAAATTGTAGAATATTTGACTGAATCCAATTCAAACTTAATTTATTGTTACAGCCGATCATATTAGTAGTAGCAACCTTTAACTTAAAAAAGCAAAAAAATAAGTGTAAGTGTTTATAACAAGGAAAAACATTTACTATTGTTAGTAAAAGAATACGAAACGGAACGGTACTTAAAACAAAAAAAAACAAGGAAAACATTTTTGAAAAAAAAATCCAAATTGGATAACTAATTATGACTACCTTTATAAAAAAGAATTGGCCAAGAGCGTGTCGAGACACGCTTATAAAGAAGGGTTCCGTATCTGATACGCTATAAACATGTTTGTTAAATAACTTCAAAAGTTGTTGTCCGATTTCGTTCAAAATAATTTTCCTAATGAGTTTTTAGCATGTTCTATACTGGCTTGTATTTTATAAAATAATTTGTTCACACCGAAAGTTGCAAGAAGGTTTGATAGTCCATCGCTAAGAGGTTATTTAGAAATCAGTAAGATATTCTATTCAAACACCTTTCCATTGAACTACTGTCTTACAAACCTCCAAAGGACGTCTTTAGGGCCTTCAGTCCACAATATCAAAACCATCATCAGTCAAGTCGGCGCCATCCATTCTATCCATGTATTTTCAAATGTACAGAAAATTTACAAATTTCATTTTATGAAAAATATTTGAGGAAGTCATTTGTCATTGAGGAGGTCATAGCCTAATCAGTAGTCGGCATTTGTCAAGTTGCTCTGGCTGCGGCCGGGTGATAGATGGGTGACCCATTCTAGCACTGGTTTATATTTGATATCCGACCTCCTTTAAAAAAATCTAATTATTATTATTCCAATCTTCATCGCTCTTGAAGAGAACTGGAGTATCTTGGATTTTCATTCAATATAAATTTCATTCACTCGATTTGTATTAGTCAGTGAAACGAAAAAGTTTCATTCCATTTACTTCTTTATTGCTCGCCGCACAACCCGAAGCGTTTTTGGAGTGCTCTGCTGTCACTAAATCGAAATCGAGCAATTGCCAGAACTAAAAATGACTATTCTTTTGGTACAGCACTCGTTCATAAATATAAACACACGTTGAAAGTGATGTTTTAACACTTTTGATACTTCGAAAAGATAATTATTTCATTTCAACTGATTAGATAAACATTTCCTTGGACGCCCGGATATCTGTGTGTGTGGATTTGGCACGATCACGTTCGAATCCCCGAATTCAGTTTCAGTTTCGCAACGAAATATAGTCTATGACTTTCTTCAAGGTCCAATCTACCTCTGTATCAAAATTCATCCAATTTAATTCAACGGGTTAGGCGTGAAAACGTTACAGATTTGACGACTGTGTGCAGTTTAATCAAACTTGAAATATAGCTTAAATTCTCAATTTATGTAATGGGAACGGAACGGAAACGGGAACGGTGAATAATGTCATAGGATAGTAGAATGTAGTAAATAGTAAGTAACCCTACGTTCGGGAGACAGGACAACGTCTGTCAGGTCCGCTAGTATGTTATAAATATCTGTATATAAATATATAGAACGCAAAAGCTAATATAATTACTTCCACACTTACATTTATCGTATAAGTATGAGACAAGGGCTTTATATGACAAGGGGAACTACTCAACCGATTTTAATAACATTTGCAAACCGTATGCAGTTGTATCCAACTTGAAAGATAGGATAGCTTACATCTCAACTTATAGTCGCAAATAAAAATGAGTCGCTGAAATGCACGTGCATAACTTCCGAACGAATGCACCAAATTGGATAGTTTCTTTTCTGTTGTATTCGTTATTGTAAGGACAAGGTTTGTATAATAAAAAAGGAATGTCAAAGCGAAATGGAAATGGAACGGGAACGAGAAATGTTATAGGATAATAGAATGTAGTAAATAGTAAATGACGTAACGTTCCGGCAGGACAACGTCTGCCGAGTCCTCTAATTAAACAATATAGCAATACAAACTTTATTTTTTTAAACTTATTGCCGAAACGAAATCTTCATTCTAAATTAAACTATATATTATTTAAGACATTAAATGTAGCCTTATCAAAACGTTTGCGGTATGATGTCTTTGACACACTGTATAGAAATCAGTCGTAGTTTTTTAGTCGGGCGGACTTTAATCCTATTTATATTGTTTCATTCCCCTTACTTCAAAGAAGGTTTAAAAGAAAAGAAATAAAGGAAACGTCCAAAGATTTTTTAAAACTACTAGATTTTGTATTTCCACTATTACGTTCTCTACTACTAGGTGTTGTATATTCAAGTTATATCTCGATGATACCAATACATTATTTAATAGTAATTAAGGATGTCGATAGAGTTTGTCGTATGCTGTAAAAGTACCCGACTGCAAAAATCACTCCGCTAACGAGAAAGCATTACGTCAGTACATAGAATTCATTGGTCTCGATTTTCAATTAGAATCTACGGCTACAAAATATTAACAAGCACGTAAGTTACATGGACTAACACTGCGCATGCGCATATGCGTATGCGATGGAGTCTGCGCAGGAGTCTTTTTAAGGTGTCTCCTAGAATTCGTATGTGACGATACATGTGCGAGAACCAGCAGCGGTCTGTGTTGTGTTCTGTTCAAATAAAATCAAACCTCATAATCCTGATGGATTGGTGATTGTAACTGTGTGATTGTATTATGAGATTGGCAAATGTTGATTTCATTAGATTTATAATAACTGTTTTGAACGAAATGAAAAAATAGAGAATCAAATGAATATAATACCTTATGAAAATGTACTATCTCGTCATATATATGTATATAAATCAATTCCAATTTCCCTTAGTCACGGAATGACGCGTGAACGGCCTTTGTTTACTGTTTATGTGAAATATAATTTATCTTTGGTGATATTGTTATAATACGTATTATTTTTGTTTATACGAAATCATATAGATATTAAGGAAAAAGGGTACTAAATATTTATCTAAAACTGTGCTCGCGACTTCGACCGCGTAAAATTAGGAAAAAAAAAATAGATTCAATTTTAGCGTGATGATATATGGCCTATAGCCTTCCTCGATAAATGGGCTATCAAACAGTGAAAGAATTTTTGAAATCGAAGCAGTAGTTCTTGAGATTAGCTCATTCAAATAAACAAATTCCTCAGTTTTATATATCTGTATAGAAGTATAAATGCATACCTAGTTTACGATGCTTAAAGGCCCCAAAACAAACTCTCTCCAATAACCAAACCCTCTCTCTATTTCTATAATATCAACGATGATTTTCCGCCATAACCAATTTATTGTCTGGAATTAATAGCTAGTAATAAATAAAGAAAATGGTCGTTTCATAATTGAGACAATATTTTTTCATATGTGATTACATACTACGATATTACTAACCTTTGCTTGCATCTCCGAGCACATTCAAATTATTTATTCTTTACCCTTCGAAGACTTTAGAGAAGAGATATAAATGAATATTATAAACTTAAGCATATTATTTTGTAAACCCATTTCAAAGTGACAAAAAAAAATTGTCCTAAAAGGCGTTGAAAAAATAATTAAGGAATAACGAGTACAGTAACTTCAACCTAAGTTGATTTAAAAGACGATAAAGTACAACTTCATTAGATATTTTTACGAACCTTTGCAGAAAAGCGATATATTACCGAAGAAAGTCTATCGATTCAGCGCTCTTTTATTTTTGACTAATTAGGTACGCTATTACAATCATTAGTTTCAATATTTTTTAATAAGAATTTAGATTTGATAAAAGCTGAAAATGTTCCCGATAATTAGTCCGTTTATAACATTGTTGAACAACAACTTACAGTGTCTATGAACCAGTGATCATTATAAAGCGTGCCTCGATATTACGATTTCAGCAACTTAACAAATTCTTCGAAATTTTCTCGAACGTAATAAAGTAAAAAAAAATCAAAAACATTCTAATATATTCATGTCAACTGTTAATAGAACTGTGTAAGAAAATTTTAACATTCAAGCTATTACAAGTTATACATCATCGCAGCTTTTTCATTTTCGAATCAGCTCTTTCGTATCTCTGAGTTATAAAGGCGAAGCATGAGTTCAATTAGGGGGAAAGACATATGTCTATCGACACCTTCTTATCCCCTTCTAATTTTTCTCATGGGACATATACTGCCACGCTCTCTATTTTTTCTCCTTCGTCGCCCTTTAAATATGGAGCGAATCCTCAACCTGCCTCTTTATAAGTATCCAAGAATCGTATCACAGAAGAACTCGGCTAATATTTAAACCACAGAGTAAATAAAGAAGCGTAAATTGATGATGTAATAGCGTCAACATAATTTAAATAAATTGCCTTAATAGGAGAATTCAATCAGCCTTGTGTATAACATTATAGCTAAATATACTCTGTTCGTATTTAATCGTATAAATTGTTTATAAAACTCGTTTCAATTTCAGAGATACATCTGCTGCGCTGCTGTTAAATATACTATTGACATCTATGAATTCAAATTATCACTCTATTTCTTTAAATTACTCTAACTATGATTATAATTGTTAATTTATAATCAAAATAGTATTAAAACAATATGTGACAATAAATAAAGAACAAAGCAGATGTATAATATTAAATTATTTCATTCAATTGGACATTTTCTACCTAAATTAACATTATTTATTTTTATCTTAATATCCTGACATATATATAACAGCAATTTATAAAAACTTGTCATTGTACTTTACTTATTGATAATTTTTTGACCTCAATATTTATGTTTGTATTTTTTTTTTAATTATTTTGCTGCGCCCAAAAGTTGGTTCCTGTGTGTATTGTTCGCGTGATGCAACTTAATAATAAATGATTAAAAGTGTATAGGTTAGTTGACTATTTTTTTTTGTTCTACACAAAATGTACTAACTTAGGATCAACAAATTTAATTCTGTACATAATTAAGTAACTTAGGATAAACGCAATTTAGAAATTTTGGTCCAACATAATTTACTACTACAAAATTTTGTTATCTAGACTGAATACAGCTTAGTTCTACAGGCAATTTATTAACTAAAGTTCAACAAATACAATACATTAAATAACTCAGGTTAAACGCAATTCAGTAATTTTGTCACAGAGTTCCCAAGAGTCGCTACCCTATTTTTGTATCAATTTTTTTTTATAAAATATAAGTATTAAATTAGAGATTGATGTATGTAAGCAATAGATATCGGCTGGCCCGTTGGCGCAGTGGGCAGTGTCCCTGCCTTCTATACCGGGGGTCGTGAGTTCGATTCCCGCTTCGATCGTAAAAAACGTTTTGTCATTTGCGACCTATTTCGTTTATAATTCGATAAATATTATCATTATAGTAACAAACTATATTTACTGCTTATTAAGCATGCGATATTCTAATTTTCGGATACTTTGCCAACACTTTTCGCTTCGAAGCATGTCATTAATACGGTAAAAAGAGTACTATTAATGCTTGCTGGCTTTAAGACAAAGGGGGAGTATTGGGTTTATTATTTTTAACCGAAAAGCCATCATGCAAGTATACAACTTTTAATTAGATTACTTAGATTCTCTTTTACAAGAATCCGATTTATTCGCCGCTCTCGAATGGCCATATAATAATAATAATACACCCCACATGGAGGCGGGAATCAGGGTTACTTCCAACTGCGCCAACGGGCCAATGAAGAGGTCATTAGTACTTTCGCCGCTTTGGCGCCATATCGCCTCCGTACGTATATAAATCTATCGTATTAAACAACCATTCGATAAAGTATCGTTCGCATTACGTAACGTGCTCACTTGATTAGTACTTTTTAATCTCCTCGTTTTATAATTAATTCATAGCGTGGGCTGCTAGTAGGTTGTTTTGTAGGCTTTATTGTAATTTGATACGATTATGAAAGAAAATAAGGTGTAGAAGTTTATTATGTGTGAATATTACAGACATACACATTTTATTGTTGTGATCTATACATAATGTTGAATTATTATTGACGTGTCACTTTCGCTTGTTTCTTTTATACCATAGCGAGAGCCAAAAGCAAATTTTATAATTCAATACAAATTTTTACAGTCAAGTTTACCAATTAGAACTTTGTTTCCAGGTAATGATAAATACAAAAATCCTAATAGGAGTAAAGATTGTGTCAGGAATGTCTGCGTCAATAGCATAAATTAATTATATAATGGTATGCAACACGAAACTTAAGTTTGAAATCTTTAATTGTCTACTCTTAATGTCCGTCGAAATCTTCAGCTTCCTCTTGTCCTCTGTGTGTCATAATTTGTACGAGAAAATATATTTACAATGTCTCTTCTATGATTACGTCTCTATAACGAAATCCCAAAATAGGTATTGAATTTTTCCGTTTGTGTAGACATTCGGTCTATACGCTTAGTTTACGAAAGTCCGCTGCACCTTGATCTGATGTGCAATAATAAACTGAGTTGGATATTGTTTTTGTAATCATCATTCCATAAAAATTCTAATACTGTTAGAGCTATTGATTTCCAAGCTCTTGTATATTTCAAATAATCCTTTCATTAAAATAGGGGTTGTTAAATGACTTAACATGTTATGTGAAAAATTAAAGACCTCTACCTAATGTCATAAAGCACTTATTTATGTTTCTAACATATACCTACTACTTCACTTTAATGTGGAGTTAATTTCTCGGAGGCTAGGAGGCAAAAAATTTTTGGTACCATTTTACAAAAATTGCTTTGACGGAAGAGTACTTTGACACAATTATAGTTTAAATATAGTTTTTATAATATGCAATATTAATATACTAAATCATTGATATAAAACCACACGCACAACAATGCTAAACGATTAACAGACACATATATACCTTTTCTATAAGATGTATCAAAGTGTAAAAGCTCTACAAAGAATTGACATTTTGTATATGGCTTTAAATAAGCATATATGTAGCACGCAAATGTAAAAAATTGTGCCCGAATTTCGACGACCAGTCTCTAGTAATAATAAGTTCCTTTATTTACCAAATATTGTAGTCACCCTAATGAATAATACTCAAGTATAATAAAGTTCGATACACACAAAACAGCTTTTAGTTATTCGCTATTAGAAAATGAAAGGAGTATCGAGCAGTCATGAATATTCAACGAGAATAAATTATCCTCGTGACCGATACATCTTGCCTACTTCGGAGTGAAATGAGGGCATTATTGTATATTCATTTTAATAAATTCCATTGTTTTGGTTTATATTATGTCCAGATTTGTTAATATTTCCACAACACTACGCAAAATGGCTGTGGATGGGATGGTAAATTCCTAGTCGAACTACCACGCAATAAAATTCGCGTAGCGATGTGTTTTTGGTGGTAAGCGGGGTATTTGCAATCGACTATGGTCTAACGTAGGTTTATAGACTCAGGCAAGCTGAAAGATTGTTTGATATGTGAGTATCAAGTATAAAACATACTATATACCCGAATATAATATTCCCGTGGCAACTTTCATATTCACGAAAAACAGATAGCGGGTGCAATAAAGGGATTAGTTGCGTGTTTATATCGTATTGCATACGCTGGTCGTTATCAACGGCCATAAATAAAACTAAATCTAGACCGTTATCAATGCCACTGAATTTTTCGATTAGATATCAATCACGATACATAGGTATCTCACGCTAACGGATGTGGTTGGGTTTTTACTATTTTTTTCGAGGCGTGTACCTATAGGTACCCTATTTTTTATATTATCTACTTAGTGTTCGATAGTATTATCTATTAATTAGTTTCCTATTTAATATATCAAGTGGAATAAAATTATTCCTATAATGGAATTTTCAAAGATTTTAACCAAACTGAATCCGATATATTTGCTCTTATATAAAAATCTCGTGTCGATATATTTTCATTATACAAACCTTGTCATAACAATAACGAATACAATAAAATTATCTAATTTGGTGAAGTCATTTGGCAGTTATAGGCGTTTGAGCGATTCATTTTTATTGGAATAGTTCCTTAATGGGGCTTATGAAAATTACGGGAAGTGCAATTTCGCAGAAATCGTCACGTAACAAAATTCCGTCTGCTGGGTATGCATGCGTGTGAGCACACGAGCAAGTGAATGTGCAGCTGGGTGTGCAAATTTATCTCTCTGTCCCTGTCTTATTTTGGAATGAAGTTCCTTAACATGGATTACAGGTAAAAGGGGAAAATCGAGAAAAGGGAAAGAGGTAGAGGGGGAATAAGCAACTCCGTTCCTGACGGGGGTCCCCTGACAGCACAATTTTTTTTTATTGAAGACATATAAATACAGCTTTAATAAATAGTCAGAATAGAGTAGAAAGCTATACATATATAGGAAATGAGCTACGAGCACTACCAATTAATATAACTAATTAGCAGGAAACATAATCACGTATAACATCTAATCTGCAGATGAAGCACGTAAACCTTTACAACGGGCATAAATTGTAGGTAATAGCAATCAGCGGGCTTATTGTAGTGCTATACAGCCGGTTAATTATGCAACTATTGCCCAAATTACAGTTAAGTAGTCGGAGATTAAGCGCGAGTTAGCAAAAGCCATGAAGTGAAATTACAGACATTCGGTTATTCAAACGCATTTTCATTAATTTGACTGCATGTCAGGAGCACATATACATAATTAGATGTAGCGCCACGCATGCAGGCCTTTTGGTCTGCAGCTGAATTGTGCTCGCACGTTCGGATCCTAGTACCTTTTTCTTACATAACATTGGAGTTAAGTGGAAGCAGTACTGGCACGTCAAGTGTTAGTATTGTTGTCGCGTTTCGTTCGATTTGTGAAAATTCCCGGTGGCCCAAACCCCTCCGCAGGCCGGCGACGCTTCTGAGAGATTCCTGGTGGTACAAATGTTCATGGACGTCTTTAGTTACATAGGCGAACCGCTTGCTAGATTGCTCCTTGTAATATAAAAAAACCTATCGTTGTATACACCTCTCACTGCTTCTAGACACTGTAAAAGAATGGTATTCACACTAAATTGCACTATAAACATGTTATTGTTTATTTTTTCATGGTTATAATCTTTAACTTAGTTGTTAGCGTTCGTTAATTTACTTATTTATGTGTATATTTGTTTAAGTGCCAACCTTATTGGAGTATTGTATAAATTTTTATTCTAGTTTTATAAGACTTATGAATACTGTTTGTGCCCTAATAAAATAAAATTTCTACATCCTCTCGTCATCCAGTAGTTGGAAATTTTAATGAGCATTAGCCTTTAAGTGAAATTACAGACATTTTAAAAGCAATTCCAATACAACTAAAATGCTTTAATAGCTTAAAACAAGCTTTTAAAACGCTTAACAAAGTGGTAACGAGATTATTAGGCAAACTACAAAGTATTTTAAAAAAAACGGAAATTGAAAACTCATTGGAGTCTTGCTATGCTACGTATCTTGAGATGCATAGGCTTTGAAGGGTAAGAGTACCTTACTCTACCAAACCCGTTGAAAATCTTCCACTTGGACATGAATTACCCTGGGAAATTCAAATATGCATAATCATACTCCTTAATATATAGGTCAGGTGAGGAGGTCGTGGCCTAATCAGTGGTCGGCATTTGAGTCGAACGCTAGGGTCTATTTATGAGATATTAGAAAAGAAAGAGTTCTCTAATTTCTATTTCCACCGCGATATTATTAAAGCGTCAGATAGCAAATTCAAATAATATTTTATTCAAGTAGACTTTTACATCTCTACTGAATCGTCAAATATTTTAAAAACTATCACTGATTCGGAAAAGTCGAGCCACGAGAAGAATCAGCAAGAATCTCGTTTAAAAAAAAACTGTTTAAAAAAAAAAATATTTTAATAATTCACCGCCGTTAGTTGACTACCTAACCTTAATCTTTATCCTTATCCTATAAAAAAAAATCCTTATCCTATTAATTCAGATTCTTTAGTTTCAACTAATAATTTATTTTATTGAGATTTCTTTGATTGTTTTTTTGTGCTGGTTTAATTTTTAATTTATTGGATTAGATTTTTTAATGAATTTTTACTATTTAATGTACATACTTTAATTTATTGTATTAATATTATTAATTAATGAAATAATATGTTAAACGCGTTGTTCAGGTGAATAATACTAACATAAATTTATTATTAATCTATTATAAAATTTGCAACAGTTCGTTTTTACAAGAATAAATCGCATTTAAGTTCCACCAAACTATGAAATTCTTCAAGAAAAAAATCATACTAATTTTATTCAAAGGCCGGCAAACCATCTGTGAACCAAAATGAACCTAAAAGGTTTTCAAGGGAGTATATTGCCTTCAAAGTGCAACTGTAATGTATTAAGCTTGCAATTGTAATGATTAATGAAAACCTGTTTATAGAGAATAAATAGTAAATTTTAAACCTGTTCCATAATTACACATGCTCGTAATATCGTTTGATATAATTACATTACTGACATGAACTACGTTTACACAAACAGACTACATTCATTCACTACCGGAGATGAGATCCACGTCTGTCGGTCAGTCAATTCATCCATCTTACTGACGCAATCCATTGTGTCTATAGAATGTAAAAATATTCCTTCCTAAACTTTAATTCCTTTTTACTTGCTAGGATATTAAGGCATGAAGATTTTTCTATTTAAGTGATTTTTTTTTATTAGATTTTAACGAACAAAATTCTTTAACTCACATTAAGAATGATTTTACTCGAAATTGTCCAATCATTTGCTTCGAAAAACATTTTCGGGAATTTTGAAAACTTGCAATTTTATTGATTTTGATATTTCTGCCTTGGTTTAGATTTTTTTTTAATTCTGAAAGATAATGACCACAACGCGTGTTAGAGTGCTCTTTGCGGCGCTCGTACGCCTAAAGTAATTATTTTATATAAAAAAAGGTACAGGTTTGTCATTCGTTCGATATTTATTTAAAGGGAATAGTAAATATATTTGCATTATATATTTATAATAACATTGTTGATTGGATACTAGCTTGAAAGTGCATCAACGACTTTCTAAACTCCTTCAAACTTATCTATATAGCGGTTTAAAATGTACTGCAGTAATTATTCAAGCATGTTGTAGGTTTTGCAAACAGTGTTTTCTGATTCGTGCGTTGGTCAACGTGGGTATTTGCATAATTAGGAAAATTTGTTAAAATGCTGAAGTATGTGCCGTTTAGTTCATTTCTTGTGATTTAGTAAGAATATCTGAAATGAGGACATTTAAACAGAGATATGACTGTTTTATATATAACCGATTATCGTATGATAATTGTTTATTAAATGCTTAATGCCGGAGCCAGACATAATACATATAAAACCTATAAATAACGTAAAAAGAAATTCTTAAACTAACTGTCCAAACAGTAAATTGAAATAAATTTGATTAAATTAATTATTTAAATGTAAATTAATTTCTAAATAATCTTTCGACATTTGCTTTCTTTTTTTTTTAAAGCCTTCTCTGTTATAAGGGGAATAAAACAAAATGAACAGAATTTAAAACGGTTCACATGAAGAAGAAGATTAAATCACGTTTAATATTTATCTATTATTGCTGACAATGAAGAAGAAAGAAGAAGATTAAATCACGTTTAATATTTATCTATTATTGCTGGCAATGAAGAAGAAAGGGGAAGATTAAAATACGTCTAATATATCTATTATTGCTGGAAATAATAATAGTCAATACCGCTGTAGGCAAGATTATATAGATACGATACTAGTTTCTATTAGTAAAAAGATTTTGATCGCAATTGGCAAAGTATGTAATATTAGGCTTTAAATTTTTCCAATATGAATATCTAATAAATTTAATTCGTTCCTTACTATGATTTAGTAAACTTGGTAAGTAAAATTTATCTGCGGTTGAGGCATTGAAGCTGAAGCACAGGGCTTCGTAGTTCAGCTTCAGAAGTTGATTTTATAATATAAAATAAGAATAATAATTTGGAAATGTATATTGTGTAAACCGGAAAATTTAACTAAATAAATGTTAACAAATAAATAAATGTTAAATCTAATGCGAAAGGGAAAGTATTTTTTTTTCCTAACCATATAAACTCGATGTATTGAAATTACACCATTAAAAATATTTATAAATATAAACCTAAACATAACTTTATAACACTGAGATACTCCGAAATAACTAGAGTGTGCCGAAGTTCCCTTAATATTTCTAAGACAAGTTTTGGTATTAACTTTTGTGAAATCATAACATTACGTTTTGTGTTATATTTAACAAAAATTGTGTTATATAATTTTCAACACACTTAAGTGCTCAAAAAGTGGCTTTAATTTCACCGCAATCAAACTGTGACTTTTTCATTGCTATTATTCACAAGTGAGTTATAGATTTTTTTTATATTTTATTGGTTGAGTTGCTTTGTTCTAAAAAAAGTTTCGATACAAAAAAGGTCGTGTTCAAAAGTACAAAATAAATTAATTTTTTTTTATGTTACAAGGGGGCAGAAGAGCAGGCAGCAGGCACCGAAGTGCCTACCGGCGCCCATGGACATCTGCACGGTTGCATAGACAATAATAGTAATTATTAAGTAAGTTATTTTTGTTACTTTATTGTTTACTCTGTTATTAGTATTGTTTGTAAACTCGTGACTAAATGCTTTTTCTTTCTTTCTTTCTAGTTTTATTTTAAAGGACTTAAATATGCTAACAGTAGCTCAAAGTTTGTACAAATATCTATGGAATATTATTTTGCAAAGTATATTATTTTTGAATTCTTAAAAATTTGAATGATTAATAATTTCGTTTTTTTTTATATAAAAAGGGGCAAACGAGCAGGCGGCATTCGGAAAAGGGAATACCGACTTCCATGGACATTTGCAACACCAGGGCCGCAGATGCGTTAACGGCCTTTGAGAAATGCCTTGCTGCGTCCCAACCTAATTAGTTCACCTTCCTGGAAATTTATTAGTCCCATAGACTTGACTGTCCATAGACACTATAATCTATCAGATCAAAACATATCAATCGTTAAGTGGACATAAGTTTCCACTTTATCCAATATCAGAATGCTATAATACCCATGAATATAAATAGATTTTTTTAAATAAAGCTATTATAATAATTCTTTTCCAATATCTTCAAATACTCAATTCTAGAATTATTATAATAGCTTTAATTAGTGGAGGTACAAATTGTTTTGTTCCATATTTGAATTGTTTTGCTCTATATTTTACTAACATTAGTCAGAGAAAACTCTTTTTTCAAAATTACATGTTTTAAAATATATATATGTGGTGCCACCTATAATTTTTAGAAAATTATCAAAACATACCTTGTATAGCAAGTTTATTCCGACCCTCGATAGCTGGTGGAAAGACGGGTGCTTGACTCAAGATGGATTCCGGATATTGATACGAAACAAATAATATACTTATTTTTTATATTAAACTTATTGTACTGGTATTTAAAACTTTTCAGAAAATAGAAACTAATCAAATTTCTTTGTTTTATTTATCATCTAACCTAAGCTTTTTGTGGAATCAAGAATACACACTTAATGGTTTATTTTTGAAAAAACGTTATTTTAATTGTAGAACAGTTCAGTGGGGAATTTTATTCCTATTTGGGTTTTTTCATGTACAAGCAATGGTCTCGATACTCTCTGCCAAATGGAGTCCAATTTAAAGATGGCGGTCATCACAATTAAAGACAATCGTCTGTAATGAGACGCGTATAACCGTTGTTGTTTTTAATTGATATTTATTGTCACAATCGCGAATGTCACATACACGTACCGCTCTTTCCTAGTATTTAAATTCATAAATAGTGGTTTTAGTGCGAAGTTATCGCCGCGTTGTAGTCAGTAACGTAGCAATGTGAGTGCTACCTGGAAAAAATAAAGACTGAGTGCTGTGTTGTTGGTGAAAATGACATTTAGTGACAATGAACATTTTGAGTGCCGGTTCTAGCTGCGAGTGGTGAATAAGAAAGGTAAGTTTTAATTTAATTGAACAAATAATGAGATGATTATAAGCCATTCTTAGGAACAGGTGCTTCGCGGTTGCAAAAAATATTATTTTTTATATGAATATTTAATAATGCGTTATAATAAATTTATGAACTATTAATTTTATGTAATTGTGCGTAAAAAGTTTTTTTTTTAATTTTTGTTAAAAATTATAGAATAAAATAATAAGGGATTAATAAATTTTATTTTTGTTAAAAACATTTCGTTTCGCATGTTTGAATTTTTTATGTTTGGTAATATTTTTAATATTTAATTTGCGGCAAAAAAAAAGTTTTATGCGATTATTAAAATATTCCCATTGGAATATTGATTCATTTAATTAAAACTGCTTGCCGGCGAATATTTGTTAAATTATCTGTGTTTAATTTATGGTTAAATTAAATTATGTTTTTTTTTACCTTCAAATTTGCACCGCAGTGGCTTAAATGATCTTGTTTATTTGCGACATTTTTTTACTGGCGGTCAACAGCACAATAAATAATTTTCTCAATTTAATATTTTCTAAAATCAATATTTTTATTTATTGGTGTTGTGTTGCTGACCGTAAAAATTTACAGATACAGGTCTGGCGTCTCATCGCGGGTACTTTGCAAAAATGGAAGAAGAGTAATAAATCTCATTAGAATTGCTGACCACTTTGCACTTTAGCAAACTGGCCGTCGGTCGTTTACGGCGGCGGTTCCACCAACTTTTCAAGCAGACTGCCCTATTTGTTTTAATTTACGTGAACCGACCAGATGGTCGATGGAGCCTGGAACTACTTTCAAACTATCGACACTCGATTTGTACGGGACCAATATTTTTTTTTATACATAGTGCAGCGGCTCAGCAACCAAAAATGAGCTTTGCCTCCGACAGGATTTCGCGCCACTTGTCTCGATCTTGCGCTGTCTCTATGATAATATTTTAACATTCGCAATCGTCAAAAACTGGCACAGGATTTTATATTAATTTGCTAAAAAAGCAGAATATACCCAACTTTAAATTACTCGGTAATATTACTATTAGTACATTCATATGGAAAGCGGGTCAAAAACGTTTGTGAAATTTTCATTGAGCGCCAAACTCATATATTTTCAATAAAAAATTGAGGTTAGAGGCTAGCTTTTAAATATAGACTAATTACGATTAACGGTTTTTATAACTAAAATAAATGTTACTATTTTCCAAAGCCAATTATTTTCATTGATATTGCGTGTAATTAAAATTAATTGGATTGGATCAATGGATTCCTTAGGGAAAAATAAATTAATAGAGCTAGATACGGCGAAAAAATTTAAACAGTTAAAAAATCTTCTACAAGGTGAAAAAAGTAAAGAATTCTTTTTAAGAAAAAAAAATTAAAATTTACAATTTCATTTTAAATGAGATGAACCGGTTTTTATTCGAATATTTTTGTCAATTACTGAATTAACCAGTTAATCGTTAATCAATCAATTGTCGTTAGTAAAGATGCAAAGATTTCTAAAAGATATTCACAATATAACGAAATGTATATTTTACGGACTCGACAGACGTTGTTCGAATTTACGCTCGTCTCTTGTTAGACGATTAACCAATCTCCTTTATCTATTTTCCATAAAACGTGACACAGGAGTTATGGATTAGACTAGTTCTAGGTTAGACTAATTATTATGCCGAATCCTAACAGTACATACTCAAAACAAATACTCATTTTGGAGCAAAATTCCTAAAAAAAATAAATTTGCAAAATAAATAGACTACAAATGTGAGCCATAATCCGTTGGCTTGTATGTAAAAATCCCTCAAGACACAGCGTGCGTGTTGTACGCATTAGATGTGATTTTACACAAAGCTTTTATGTTTGTTTATTCGGTGTACAGATATTATTCACAAAGGACAATAGATTTAAACTCAAAAACCTTTTTAATAATATTATTAATGATAATAAATTCGTACATACTATAGAAAAGTAGAGCCAACTACCCATGATCACAATGATTACATAAATGTTTGTTTTTTCAAAGTATGTTAGGAATATTTTCCATAGTTTATAGTCTAAAGAGACTAATTTTATTACAATTTTATTTGCTACTTATAGGTAAATGATAAGCATACGTTTTATCTCCTTTATACTACTTTTTACGAATAATATTAGGATACCAGGGAATCCTTAGCATGCGTAGTGTTCCCGTCTATGATAAGGATAATGGCGTTTTATGTTAGTTCGTTAAATATTGAAAGCGGTTAGCCGATCTATACCGTTGCTAGGTTTAGATTCAGGGTCGCGCGCTACCTACTTTTAGCTAAGCTTTCATCGGTAGCTACCTTTTAAGCCATATTGAAATTAATAATCGTTAATGATTATATTCTTGTACAAGCTCTTTTCCGCGAGCTTGTCCGTATTTAAGTAGTTAATTAGATTATATAATTAATTAGAACGGGTTGATTTAAATTCTAATCATAGAATATTAAATCTTTATGTAAATGACCAATAGCCTGTTCCGGTTATTCCGAAATGAGATTTTCGCGAAGAGGGCACATACACTTCTAGAAGATTAGCAAAGTAGCAAAACATCTAACACTTCTGGTAGTTCTATTGTCTAGGAGCGTCGGTAGTCAATTATGCTAAGGTGGATCGAGTATTCGTTTGCCTATAGACCAGATTACTATAGTGTACAGATTTAAAAAAAAAGTTTAAAAAAATCTTATATTTTAATTCTTGCACTCGGTCTTACTTGGGTTATCGCAGCTTTCATATCATCTTCGAAAAATTATGAGTAGTTAAAAAAAATTAATATACTTTTATTAACAATAAAATTAGAGGCGGATTTTTTGTTACACGTGGGGTATTCAATTACGGCATACACGTAACTATAAACGCACCCTCGTCCCCCTGTTTGATGGAGATTTAAGGTACTTTGCCTCCCTCCTAATCTCTATTGCCCCGAGTATTGTTTCCCTCTTTACGTTGCCCTTTAAACACAATTTATAATGGTTTCACAAAGCGTTAGGTAGCTACACAGATACGAATTTATCATGGATTAAATTTACTTAGAAAACTTGATATTTGACGAAAGTTAAAAAAATCCAATAGTAAAATATAACTTTGTAATTCTGTCGTCTAAACACTAACTTAAAGTGTAACCAAAATTACACGGTTGCCTAAAACCAGATATTTACCAAAAATAATACTAATCAAAAGTTTATATTATACTTATAGTTTAAAGGGTTTAATTATATATTTTTTTTTATTCAATACTAGCAGACCCGGCAGACGTTGTCTTGCCTAAACGTCGGGTTATTTATTAGTTACTACACCCTGTAATAATATTCCCGTTACCGTTCCTGATGTTTTCACTGAATTTTAGGATTTGGCAACCATGGAGGTTATGGCGGACACGATGGTGGCCACGGCAGCCATGGAGGTTACGGCGGACATGACGGCCACGGCAGCCATGGAGGACACCACGGCGGCCACGGTAGCCATGGCGGATACGATTCTAGCGACTCCAGCGATGAGCATTATTAGATAAGCTAGTTTATAAGTATATATTTAATTGGTTGTGATGCGTAATTTAAAGTAAATTCTGTGCAATAAATGTATCTATACGTGACAGGTTTTTTTTTTGTTGTTAAATTTTCGCACCAACAGGTATGAGGCCCTTCCCAGGTTACAGGTATTTAATGACATAAAGTTTCTACCAAATGTATGTTGTGATAGTCATAGTAGTACGTGAAGAGAAGAACTTTCGGTACCATTTTATGAAAAATGCGCGGACGGAGCAGAAATTTGACACATTATAGTTTATACAGAGGTCAATGTGCGAATGCTACTATTTTTATTATAATATGCATTAATATATTAAATTATTAAAATGAAACCACACGCACACTAATGCCAAATGATTTACACACACATAAAAGCGTAATCTTTACTACCATATATGAACTGTCAAATAAAACAATATATCCCCCCTTAGTCATAAACTGACCGATTATGTTTTATGTCTAAAGTGAGTTAATGACACAGACAGCTTCGTTTCAGTGAGATACAGCAATTTTCGTCTTTTTAATTAACATAAGGTTTTTAGTTTAAAAGTCAAACAAATAATAAAATATCATTAATCAAGTTAATCGCTTCTTTAACTATTAATAAAATACATAATTTGTTGCAATAATGCCATTTATATCGAATTATAGGAGCGGAGTCGTAAATGACTAAACGTTTTTTGCGATTTCCCAAAAATCAGCTTTTTTGAGTTAGGTCAGTTTATGACTAAGCGTGCGATATTATATCGTTGTATTCGGGATGTGCTTCACACAAAATTCTGTGGCCGAATTTGGACCAGACTTGTTGCTTATCAAATTTCTTACCTTCGCTTGTCCGCTTTTTAGTGAGGATGAACACCAACAACTCACTGAAGTCTATAAAATTGCTTAAATAAAACAAAGTCTTTGGTAAAACAATAGTAATTTATTTTGTTATTTAAACCTCTCTATCAGAATGATCCGACATCAGTTCACAATCGTTTCAGGTCGTTGAAATGAAGCCAACAAAATCAAAAGCATAAATATTTTCATAAAAACATCTTCGGAAAATCTACATTTACTTTAGAAAAATACACGTCCCCAGTGCTTTGACCGACTATACTATGACTCCTAGTTTTGGTTATCTATTATTATTAAGATGGAAATACATTGTTAATTCGACAAGTTAATATCAAAATCCAAGAAGTCAAATTTTCTTTAACCCCCCATCAGACACGTCTAAACAAAGTTCACTTGGGAAATTCAATGTTTTTTCTGAGAATCTATTTTTTTTAAATGATTTAAAATCACTCGTACCTTTAAGATATCAAAAAAAAAACTATCATTTTGTCGTTTGTTTAAATGAAATCCCGATATAATATGTTATTCGTTAAATTAAAAGATTCAAAACAATAATAATTTATCAAATCTGTTTGTATCATCTATATGTATGCAATTATACATTTCTAAAAAAAAATTTGAGTATAACACACGGATTAAGTTGTCTTAGGAATAGACGTGCGTGTGACATATAGTCCAATGTATGTATACGTAATTTTTAATTTGGACATGTGACGTCATAAAACTTACGACTGCCCGTTGTCACACAATGTCATATTTTGGTGATACCCTATCCATTTTACGTGTGACTTCATTTATAGAGGATCCCGTATTAGTGTGGTCTCGTTGTTGTTCTGGCGTGTTTTAACAATGTATTTCTATCACATATGGCCGCTGCACACGTATCGACAAATTATTGCGATTTCACTGTGCAGTTAAATAGAATTTTATTCAAATATCCTAGAAGAACTGTCGAAATAGGAGATCGCCATCCAAAAGCAACGATAAAACTGTGCATTTCGAACTGCACAGTTAAATCGCAACGATTTATCGATAAGCACGTGTGTAGCGGGCATTACAGTGCATTTTTACATTGTAAACTGTGTCAATACAAATACTTAACGGCATATAAAATGCACCAGTAATAAAGATTTTTTTTTATTCATTAATCATTTGATACATTATTCTTTTATATATTAATTTTACCTGTCTGTATAAATATAATGTTAAAATTCTAGTTATTTACAATCTCTAACAACTATATACACATACCTATATAATTTATAATTAATTTAATAAACAATGAACTAAACATCATAATATTATAGTGACTAACTTTAAAGCATTTTGAAGGCGAACAACCGAACACCATGATGATAATGTAATTTTCAAGATAAAATTTCAACGTTTAAAACATTAAACTTTCCAAACATTATAGTCATCGCCCAATTAACGCTCGGTTCCGATGCAGCATAACAAATGCTATTAAATGGTACAGCTCTCTTTTAGGAATAACTTAATCCGTCGTATACTTACTGTATGCAATTGGCACAAAAATATAAAAGGAATGGTGTACCAATGATACTCAATTAAGGTAAGTGAAGTTGAAGCATATTTTAATTAAAGGTAACGCCATGCTTCTAGCCGAATTGAGTCGTTGCGTCCAGGTACCAGTAGCTCTTTCCTATATAATATCGGCGTGAACTGGCGGCAATGCTGTCACGTCAAGTGATGGTATTGTTGTCGCGATTCATTCGGTATCTGAGAGTTCCCGGTGGCCTTAACTCATCATTAATGGCCGGCAACGCATCTGCTTGCCTCCTGGTCGTGCAGATGTCCATTGGCGTCAGGAGGCACTTAGCTGCCTGCTCGTTTGCCCCCTTAGAACATAAAAAAGAATATTAACATAGCCCATAAGTATGTATTACCAACGAATGCATCCCTGTTACTTGTACATATATTTAAAAGCGAAAACATTAATTACTTCAGTTTTGTCGTATCAGGACCGAGCGGTTAATGGATGATGACATTTATAATTGCCAAAGGCGCGATTCGATTCTAAATTGTGCTCAATATTTTAGTAAATATTAATGATTTCATGGTACACATATACTGTTATAATATTAGAGGTATTAGTTTATATTTATTTCCTAATAATACCAGAAATATCCTCTTCTACCCTTCTATTAAGGATAAAATTTAGTCTTAAGAGTGGATCCACCACGGCCAAACGGAGACGTTGGAAATTTTATATATGGTGCAATTTAGAATCGATTCGAATAAACAATTTCAATACAAACCCATAACAAATACTTTGTTTAGTATAAACCTTACCCTGTTAAAGCGAGTTAGAAAAAAAATTTCATACCTAAAAACGAATAGAATAAATAGATTCAACCTGTATCTGGCACTCCGAGTAATAACTTAATAAAAAATAAAGAAAAACCATGAGCAAATGCAAAAATATAAATAATGGAAATATTAATATTAAAAAATCATTTACACTCTGTCCAAAACAATTATAGCAGGATAATTACACTACGCAAATCATTTTTGGTGTTTACTTCTATAAATACTTATGGGGAGTAAAATCAACCGTTACGCGTTATGTAAGGAGTAAAATCAAAGGTTATGTGTTATGTAAGAAGTAAAATCAAACGTTACACATTGTGTAAAGGGTAAAATGAAACGTTATATGTTATGTAAGAAGTAAAATCAAACGTTACACGTTGTGTAAAGGGTAAAATGAAACGTTATATGTTATGTAAGAAGTAAAATCAAACGTTACGTGTAATATAAGGAGTTAAATCTGAAGTAGATTTTGGACAAAGTCAAACCTACGAAGCGAAATAAGACAAGCCTCTTGGCACTTAAGATTAGGAATTCGGCACAGTCGACATTCCACCTGCATTTAAGAAAAAAGGGGTGGGAAAGGAGAGGAAATGCAACTAGCATCAGGACTGCGAGTTTACGTTTCGTCCGTTATTTGTTTATTTATGTGAGATCAAAAGGGACGAGAACAGACAATGTAATAAAAAGAGGATGGGATTCTGTGAAATTGAAATGCGAAAAGAGAAAGCGAGCCACATAAAATCTCTTTTTAACATTTCATTTTACACAGATTACTTCAGACACTACAAGAGAAAATAGACGTTTTTAACTAGGAAAAGTAGTAATTTCATTGGATTAAAATAGTGTCTAACGGAGAGCACTGCCTCATCACCGAAAATTCATCATTAATCAACTGAAAAGAAGGAACAACAAAAACTAAAAAATAATAGAGGCAAGGGATTGACAATACCTTTAAACATCAGAAACTGTATTTAAGTTTCTGAAATGTATCGTTAACATTTTAGAACCATAAACTTTATGAAGGCGAACTTATGTATGTTAATTTTTCAATTTTAAACATCTCATTACTTTAAGCAAACTACATTGGCGAAGCAATGTCAATTTATTTATTTTTTAATTCACAATTTACGAAGGCACAAACAATGCCGCAATTTGCGCATTTGGAGTCACATTTATGAATTGGGTCACACGAATTTTACGATTTCTGAACCCCTCCGCCCGTATTTGTCACACATTGCCACATTTCGGACACCCTTGGTGTGACGTTACATAATCAAGCAAACAGCAGTTTCTTTTAATTAATTTATGTTAATAAAATTAGAAAAAATAAAATTTTGGCTAGTCACGTCACAACTTTTGACCACGCCCCCTGCCCGTTGTCACACAATGTCACATTTTGGTAATACCCACCCCCGCGTTAATGTGTTACGTAATCATGACCCCATTAAGGAAAACCAACGCGTCCTATAACATAATTGTATGTTACATATCAATCAATATTAAAAATAAAAAAAATTACAATATATCATCTATGGCCTTAAGCAATAACGAGTCAAAAACCAGTCAAACTTGATTTTGAAATAATGGCGCTTTAAGTTTTATTTCGTGTTGACACATTATTGCATAAAACCCTCCAAATTTGATAAAATAAATAGTATTAGTGACTCATTTTTATATTCTTAGTATGTATTAACGTAAAACCTATTATAATGTACAGTCGTCAACATTTTATAACGCACTCTTGCTAATTTTTTGCGTGTTATATATTTATATTCATAAGGGGAGTTAAATATAAAATCTCATAGGAATGTCCTTTTATAATTGACATGGGCCAAAAAAAGAAACGATCTGATATGCATAGTTAATTAAAAAATAAATATAATATAGCACTCATATTATGTCATTTATAACTTTATAATAACTTTGTTATTTTTTTTTTAATTTTGTATATTACACACAACTTCAGATAATTTATTATATAATTATGTTCATATCGAAGCGATTATTTTATTGCCCGTTCACACATAAATTTTTTATACATATATTATGCAACTACATATAACATAACCGAGAGACACGCAGGGCCGGCCCTACCATAGGGCGAACGGAGCGGCCGCTCCAAGCGCAGAGTCCTAGAGGGCGCCTCAGCTCTTAGTATGCGATTATTTTTTATTATATTTTATATAAATTAAACTGGAAAAGTAAGGGGGGCGCCATAATAGGATCCCGCCCCATCCTTAAATATACTTCGGGCCGACATTGGAGATAGGCTTACATTTCCTAAGTATGCTTTTATGTACGTAGCCATATGTGAAACGCAGAGAGCATCGTACTGTCTCTGTCGCTCACGTTATATTGGTGTATTGCTATCACGCTCACAAAAAATTCAGTCACGTGTTCTCTTCATCGCAACATAGAATACAATTTAGGGCGCAACTGTATTACATATAACCATCCCTGTCTAACATACATGATAAACATTTTCAAGCAAAGTCGTTCCAAAGTTAGAAGCTTACCAACATGTAAAATGTAACATAGTTTAGTTCAGAACAGCAGTCGCGATAATATATCATATATTTTATAGATCTTGTTATGTCAAATATTATACAAAACTTATGTCAAATAATAATTTAAGTAACGTAAATTAATTAAGCTTTTTTTTTCATTATTTGAGATGTTTTAATATTAACGGTTAATACAAATATTAAAATAAATATTAATCATATTAAATTTATAAAAATTAAAAAAAAAAATTTCTACGAAAGGAATTAACTTCACATATACACCCAAAATTTTTTAATATTAAATCACACCTAATAACCGTATTTTTAAATATAAATAAATGTCTTTCAGAAATTAGCAGCATCGATTCATTAACAAAAACAATTATTTTTTAATTTCCCTAAAATATGGGAAAATCTCCTACTAATATGGGAAACACTGAACTGATCTCCCCTAAAAATCACAATCGTCTCAAACACACCACACACTACCATATACTGTCCGTAACTATATATATACGGCACATTACGCCATGTACCTCTTTAATACATACAGCAAAACAATTTTCGCACACATCCCGAAATATATGCACACGAATATAGTCTATATATACGTGGGGCAATGTTCCAAACGCGTGCCGCATGCGTCGCACGCGCGTGCCTCCCGCTTGTTGACCAACGTGCAAGCGGGGCATTCCCTTCCTCCAGAGGTAAGGGGTTCGATTTCCGGTCCCCTCTTAGACTTCCCGCACATCTCGCAAACAACTAAAGAGTTTCTATTTAGATACGTGCACGTACCGCACTGCCACTTGTCCCGTTTGGTTTCGGTTTCGGTCGTGACCTTGTCGCTCGTTCGGCTCGTCTCGCCGTTTAACTTCGGCGGCGATCGGGAATGGTCGGGTTCGTCGAGGGAGACGATCAACTGCGCTTTCAAGTCGTAATTTGGCTGCTGGGCGCTCGAGGCTGGAAAGTATTTTTTTTTTAATTACTTTACATATAAAAAAGTGAATAAGGCCTTTGAAAAAAAGGGACTAGAATTTTCGAAGATTTTATTAGGTTTCACTATCTATATATTAATATAGGTACCATTATCTATAATAAATAAAAATAGCAATAACTTTCGGTATCATTTTACGAAAATTACGCAGATGGAGCAGTATGAATTTTGGTACCAATAATTAAAGTTTATATACATAAATAAAACTATAAAGTTTATATAGAAGATGGTTTTATAAAATATGCATTATATATATATTAAATTACTAAAACAAACCCTCACACACATGTAAACATTTTGTTATAGGTTGCTGTCAAAGCATAGTGTCATGGCGACCGTATGTACATTAACTGTCAAATATAACAATGTTATTGGCAAAAACATTTAAACTTTTTTAGCTTTAAATAAGCATAGAGTGAGCAAATTTCAAGAATTCAATCGGTGCGATCTCTAATAATAATAATAATGGAGTAATTATAAAGTTACTTTCAAAAGAAAGTTATTTGTAAAAATGAAACCAATCTGTGGATCTGCTAGGAAGTACTATAAATGGAACTCACCTCCCACAGATTTAGAGCTATGGCCAGACTTATGTACTCCATTCTCGATGGGTTTACTTTTCGACTTCTCGACTTCCACTGCTACCAGCCTCGTGGGTTTCTTCACTTTTTTCACCTCAACAGTACTTGAAACAGAACCATTGACCGAGTTCTGTTGCTTAATTACGTCTTTCCTTTCCTTAATTTCCTTTTTAGTCAACAATTTGACTTTATCTGGAGCGACTTTCTGTGTCACCAGCCCATCTGATTTTGGATTGCCCACAGGTTCTATGGTTTTCTTAGGTTTCCTTTCGTCTATTTGCTTTTTGGCCAATTGTCTAGATTTTTTCAACTCCTGTTCCTGCTTTAGCCTCATCAGATTCTCGTTAACTTTGGCCGTCCTATACATGTCTTCGTCGTAGGTCCTATCGAGGTTTAGAGCTTGGAGTCCGTCTTCTAAATCGAGCGTCGTGGGTTGATATTTGGATCTCCTCTCTTCTCTATCTAACCTATCCAAAGTCCTCGAATCCCTATCCAGCGACTGCGAAAATCCACTCCTGCTATCTCCATCTTGCTCTTTACTTGACAGATTCCTAAAAACATAGTCCCAACTTTCGTATGTCCCCATGCCATCTTCCTTCGCCTTACTAAGTGTTGGTTGGGTATCGGAACGGGGTAGACTAGGTAGGGTTACATCACTGAGACCTGACTTTGGCCGCTTGGAGATGTCTCCTTTACTCTTTCTATGGCTTTTATCTTCTGAATGCCTCTCGAACTTCCCATTTTCGTATAAGGATGGGGCATCTAATTCTATCAACTGAGCTGTTGAAACTGCTGGGTATCTGTACTGTGGCATCGGTGGAAATCCATTTACTGGTACATTCGTTGCGTGTTTTATTGGGGCGTAGACGGGAGTTGGTATCATGTAGGGCTGCTCCGTTTGCATGTAAAGTTCGAATTAATCATCCATAATTGACATTTCGACAAATATAGTTTACTCTATAAAATTATCGCGTAGGCGCCAGCTCTCGTATACGTGAGGCTGAAGTAGACAATATCTGAAAGCAAATATGACCGCACTATAAAAAAAAAACACAGAGTACCGGATTAACGTATCACTCGTGCTAGGCCTTAATGCCTCTGCGGTGACACGATTTATAAAACCGGTCTTGATGCGCAATGGATTTACTTATTTTGATTGGGCTGATGCTTCTAGCTAATGATGTATTTGGTATATTGTTTTGTTGTAATTTATGATAATATGTTATTAATTATCTGATAAATAGGTTTGTGAATAACTTCATAACAATTAAAGAGATAATTAGACAACTATTGCCAAAGTTATGGATAATTTTCCAGCGTAAATTTTAATAGTCAAAATTGAAAACAAATACAATCAATCACCATCCGTGTTTTGCTAAATAGAGGGACATAGATTGAATTCACTTTTTCTTGGTTATGTGGAACTGAGAAAACAAAGGACCAAACACAAATCCTTTGAATAAAATAAATAAAATCATTTTATTTCAAGCGAGGATCCATATAAAACAAAATTCATATAAACAAAAAAAAATAATGAAAAAGAGTAAAAAAATTTAAATTCATATAAAAATTCAAATTAACAATTTTGATTTAAAATTAAAAAGTACCTAAAATTAATAATTATTTCGCTTCGTCCTTAAAAAAATCTTTACTAAACTGTGGGACATGATAGGAAATACCGTTAAACACAATTCTTCTTCCGTGGAACTTGTCTCTTAGTAAATGCAACTTCGAATGGTGCTGACATTTATTCGAAACGTTGGAATACTTTACGCATAAAGACGCAAGGCGCGTCTCATCTACGATCCATCACACTTATGTATCCCTGGTACCAAAAATATTATCTAGATACAATTTTAATAGCATTTCTATTAATAATAATTGTATATTATATGTTAAAAAGGTTGGTAATTACAATTAAAATAAAACTATATTTAAAATATAATAAAATAATATAATAAAACTATATTTAAAATATAATATTATATATTTAAATTATAATATAATATATAATATACGATTTCGAACACTAAAACGGACTTGATACTTAAATTAAAACAAAATAATGGCAGATTTTTTGGGGTTTTAAAAATAAAACAATTTTAAAATAAGAACAACCTTTTTATTTTGAAAACAGTTTCATCTATTAATATCTTTTTAAACGATTTTCTTAATATATAAACTTATAAGGATGGTCCCAATTTCTGTAAATAGTTTAGAAATATTTAGTTGATGAAATAAACATTTTTTATTTTTTTTATTTTTATTTTATTTTTACTTTAAAATTGTAAGAAACCAAGCGACGAAGACTATCCGATATCAAACATTAAATCAAAATGAAGTCTCAGCACGCCCTAAATCACTATAACTTTAACAGATGACCCTTGCCTTTATTAAAACAACTAATTAAAACGCAGTTAAAAAATTCCAAATCTGATAATGTTCGAGACGCTTTGATCGTGTCTTAAAGCTTTTCGAAATTCAACCATTCCACTATTGCACGAAGGGCGAATATCGCTTAATCTTAATTAATTATGCGGTGATTTGGATACGGCATATCCGTTTGAAATACATTTCTCTTTGGGGAGAGACAGGGGAAGAATAACAGAAAAAAAGTGATCCCGATGCTAAGGAGTGGACTATTGAGGTCTGATAATGGGAATAATTGAGCATTTTTCGTATCTATAAGCAAAGTATCTTGGATTTTAATTAAAAAATGACAATAATATTAATAACATGAAATTAAAATAATCTAAAATTCTTATAAAGATTCTTTGACTGTTGCGAATAAATTTAAAGATTTGTTAATTAACTTAACAAAACAAAAAAATATGGAACATGGCTCACTAAAATATATAATCCAAAACAATAATTTGATAATACAAATGGAACAACTAGGTGAGCTTAACGCTTAAAGTATTTTCTGCCAGCTTACCTAACCACGGACGTACAAGAAAAAGTGCATCAAAATATTTTAGAAAAAAGAAACTGTTGTTCGCAAAAAATGTTCGCATTGTAAAGGTATATTTTATATTGACTCTTATGGACAATTCAAGGGAATTACGAAAAATTAGTTAAATCGAGGAAGTCGTTATATTGAGGTACGTTATATTAAGGTTGCACAGTAAAATGAAGATTTGCTTAACCGAGTCAAGGTCATCAGCTCTTTTTGTTAGCTGCGGGGGAATTTACGCGGTTTAACGGCCTAGGCAGGAATTATATCTTTTAAGGGGTATTATAAGGAATTAAAGTGTTTAATCAGTTCGTAAAAATACTATTGATATGCCCACAAAGTATCATGTCGGAGCCAGACATACATCAAAGTGTTTGTACATTTTTGTCCTTGAAGACTACAAAGTACTGCAAAACTTTGCGCAGCTACACAAAGTCCCCGGTGAAGCATCTAATTCTAACGTCAAAATGAAATTCTTTTAATAAACACTCAAACTTTTTTACTAACCATAAAGTTTGACATATACAAATCTTTCTGGATCAAGACTAGTTAGTCTATATACTATTAAATAAAAAATAAAAATGTATGATGCAGCTTGCTTTTCCAATATTGATTTCTATCAAATAAATTATCTTATTGTCATAAGAAAGTAATGCCTCTTAAACTCTCTTAATCTTACATTTTATGTTACAACTTACCTTCACAATGCTTTGGCTGCTTTGTAATGAGAATAGAAAATTTTATTTTAAAAGAAACATTTATAGTATATCGTTAATTACAAAAGTTGAAATAGTACTATTTCCATTTTTGAAATTATTATTAAAATTTAAAAAGGGAATAATATAATTTCTACTTTTAGAAGAATAGTTAAGGGTTCCCTACAAAAAGAAAATGAACACCCTAAATATTTAAAAATAAAATCACCAAAATAACGTGGATAAAGTCGCGGTCTACAGCTACTCAATATGTAGTTTTTATTAGACGAGAAATAGGTTTCCCAGTACTCCATAAATATAAAATTAAGACTACCCGTGACTGGACCAATTTTGATGAATTTTTTAAGTGTGAAAACACACACAAAACAGCAGACGTTATCAGTGTCATGCAACATATGCGCACTCAATTTTGATAAAGATTTAAATAAAATTGAAACCCTTTGTCGGTGAGAGCATAAAAATATTTTAACTATGTAATTCATTTAAAAGGACTCCGCTTTCACCTAACCATTTACTGAATCGCGATGGAAACCGGTACCTAGGTTCAAACACCTAACCTGATAGTTATCGTCGTGATCAATCCCAAAGAAAATATTAAAAATAAGCATTACGGAATTTTCTATAACTCTTGTATATTACACTAAAACTTGTATAATGTAATCAGAATTTAAAAGTTTATTTATATCTATATACTATATTATTATATAAAGCTGAACAGTTTGTTTGTTTGCTTGGACGCGCTAATCTCAGGAACTACTGGTCCGATTTGAAAAATTCTTTCAGAGTTAGATAGCCCATTTATCGAGGAAGGCTATAAGCTATATATCATCACGATAATTCTTTTTAACCTAATTTGACGCGGATGAAATCGCGGGGAACAACTAACTAATATATATAGATGAAAGCGAGAGGTCACCTAACATGAAATATCGAAAACCGCGTACAGAGGTACAGGTGTTCCATTTGTAACGGACACGTTGGTGTCTTCTCCGAGTGTTATTGACGATGGTATCAATAATACTGTCCGTAACAACATTAATGTTAAGTTATTAATATTTTCTAAAAACACCTTTTTTAATTTGATTTTTAAGCGAATAAGTTGATACTTTATTAAAAGATTAACTCAATTAAGTCATGAAAATTCAGAGTTCTTAAATTGCTTAAGCATTGTTGAAAGCGTTAGCTTGCTACACCATTTACACAGATAAATCGTTTACTAAGTTAGTATATTCTTTTCAAATGCATTCTTATTTTCTGTTGTTGTAAAGTGTCATAAATTGACAGTTTTCTCGAACATATTCAGTTACTGTCATATAATATTTCTATTTCGTCTCTACCACAGAAAACACGTCTCTGTTGTTTGTTGTGGTTTTGAGTGCGGCCACAGCAATGGGAGACAGCGGGAGGCGGTAGCGCAAGCGAGCGCGATTATTGATAATTGAATAAACGAATCGAACTACACTATTTGCCATATACGACTATGTTTTCCTTTTCTTTCTTTATATGCGATTATAGTCAAGGGCTAGGTATCATTCAGTGACGTTAATCGAGACCGACTATTTGATGTGCTTTTCAAAACACGAAGGAGGTCGGTTATTGAAAACCAACATTAGAAGTGGACACCCATCTATCACCTGGCCGCGGTAAAAGCTACTTAACCTAGCGATCGATTCGAATGCCGGCCACTGATTAAGCTACGACCTCCTATGAAGCGACGAAATCTATATATGATGGAAATCTATATAAAAGTTTTTTTTTTAAACCGCCTGCCCCTTTGTCCTTTTATATAAGGGGCAAAAGGGCAGTTGGTTTACCTGACAGCCCAAATTCGTAGTCAACAGCACAATCACTAGACTAGCATAAAACGAATCTAATAAATCATTTTAATTTGCCTTATAAATTAAACATTTAATGGCAAGGTAATTTAAAAGTGACAAATTACTTATAACTTCAGTTTTAAGTGATGAGTGAATGGCGGGTCTAACATTAACTACACTTTTAATAAAACGATCACTCATTCAATTTAAATCTTATTACAAGCTCGTTACTCACTTAAGCCATGTTGGCTTTAGGGAACAGACGGCATATAAGGAAAGGGAATGGAATTTTCTAAAAGTTGAATGTGCTTTTTAGATTTATAATTAAAGTCTTCTATCATAATATGATATATTATATCATTACTTAATTTTGTCACTCTAATACTGACACCGCTAGTCAAATAATTCTAATCACGGAGCCAGACATACCTCAAAATGTGTGTACATTTTTGTCCTTAAAGACTACAAAGTACCACAAAAATTTGCGCTGCTCAATAAAGTTCCCGACCACACTGCATGATCATTTAAATGATCATTCAAACGAAGCTATGTCTGACTCCGGCATAAGATTAATAATTGTATTCCTGAGCTTTTTTATGTTACAAGGGGCATACGAGCAGGCGGTGCACCATCAGAAGACTACCAGATACATTGCTGGCCTTTAATGACGAGATTAGGACACCGGAAAGTGTCACAAACCGTACGAAACGCGACAGCAATACCATCAATTGGCATGACAGCGTTGCCTTCACTTCACGACGATCTTATGTGAGAAAGAGGTGCTGGTACCCGGACGCACCGGCCTAATTAGGCTGCAGACCAAAGAGACTGCAAGCGTGGTGTTACTTGTAATTTGCTATGGTATCTTCTCATTATTAGGAACGAAATTCGCACAAGAAAAAACCGATACGTCGCAAAACGTTCGTAACGTCGTCATTCTAATCCTGGTCATGGAAAAAGTGAAACGTACAGTAAAATATATATTTCTGAACATTCAGGAAAAAAGTGTTATTCCCTAAATAGAAAAACTATTTTCGGACTATTACGGACTATACGGAAACTATTCAGCAAAACTAATCTATACTAACGCGTAAAATAACGCGGACGGAAGTTATTGTCATAGAAACCTAAAAGGGAATAGTAAGCAATGTGTTCTTTCTAGTGAGTGCTAGATATCTTTGTTTTGTCTGCCGAAATTTCGGTACAATACGAAATCTAATTGTAAACTAACATGCGATCGTCGCGGACGCCAGATTTTGTAAATAATCCAATAAAATAGTCAGTAATAAGCCCGAATTCATGAAACCGTAACCAATATTAAAGCTGTAATTAGTGAATGTAATTTATATTCATAAAATCTTGTATACTTTTACATTCGCAATTGGTTAGTAAATTATACGAGATCGTATTTTTTTTTAATCAGCTACGTGGAAGCAGGACGCAGGAACGCTAAAATAAATTATTTTGGGAATGTTATTTGGTTCGTATTTTCATATATTCTATTGAATATTTAATCATATTTTTATTTGATTTGATTTTTCGAGTTAATATTCCTTTATTAGAAATAAAGACATAAATATTTTATCACCAAATTATTATGATGGTAAAAAAATATTAATATATGTATGACATGCATAAGTGCTTAAAAAAGTCTGTCTACCTTCCATACATTACTAGGAGATGAACAAATCGAATAGATAGTTGTTTTATACGCCTACAGAGATAGATAATATAATATTGTAATTCTTTGTCGAACTAACTTTTGCATATTGGACAAACCTCTGTGGTTTATAATATGCAATTTAACGATGTCCTATAATGTATTTTGTTACAAAATTAAATAAATATAATTTAATTTAATAAATTTATATTTTATTTACTTACATAGTTGTAACCGTTACAACAATTCTTATATAAGAAATAGAAGATAGTTCTCCGTAAAATTGGCAGTTTGATTTTAGTTTTATTTTATGAACTCGCTGGCTCCTCGAAATTCGGCCAAAAATCTTTAGATTTGCATACCATATAAAGCTATGTAGAGTCGACCAAGAAATTGGTTTGCCACGCTAAGGTCGAATGTCGTTTGCACGTTAATTAGTTACAAGGCCCATTTTTGCTTGTTATGCATTACATTATTGTCCAACAATAACCCTTAACAAATTTTCTTTAACTAGGAGCTGTTATCCAAAATGGTGAAGCACTTTCGTGGTCGACTATACGATTTTTTTATTCTTATGCTGGAGCCAGACATAGCTTCATTTGAATGGTCATTTCAATGATGAAATGTAGTGTGGCTAGGGACTTTGTGTAGCTGCGCAAAGTTTTATAGAACTTTGTAGATTTCAAAAACAAAAATATACAAACAGAGCTATGTCTGGCTCCGACATTAGTATAACAGCATTCGACAAACAAAACACAACAAAATACGTTGTTATTTTGTGATGGTTGTCGTGACAACGCTTTGACGCTAACAACTTTGAAACTACAACATTTCTGTGTAAATCATTTGGCCTTGGTGTGCATGTGGGTTTATTTTGCTAATCTAATCCACTTATAATGCATATTTTATAAAAAAAATAATAAGAGCACACTCTCCTCTTTATAAACTGATTGTGCCAAGTGTAACAGTCCTTCGTCCGCACAATTTTCGTAAAAAGTGACCAAAAGTTTCCGCTTCACATATCACCGCAACCTTAACATAACGTACCTCAAGATAAAGATTTCCTCGATTTAACAAATTCTTCGTAATTCCCTTGAATTGTCCATAAGAGTCAATATAAAATATACCTTTACAATGCGAACATTTTTTGCGAACAACCTCCTTATAACGAATTTTCAACTATCAAGAAAAAGTATTCATACCTCTAATTAAAGAATTTTGTCAACGCAAAACCTTTAAATAAATTTCCCACCAATATATAACTCTTAATCTTCTAGTATGTGATTCATGTAGCGACATGTTTCGACACGCTTTTGTTCGTAAAACTATTCTTTTACCTCTTTATAACGAATTTTAGAACAACCTAACCTCAACATTTTTTTATTTATTTCTTTTACAAACATCATTACAGAACTAATTCCAATTCGATAACAAACCTCAGTTCAACGAATTACTAGGTTATCTACTCTATTTTTTTGTTAACAGAAATAGTAAAGAATTGAAGCATCAATGCCAGCTAGTTTTGATGACTTTGAGATTTTAAGTGGAAGCTTAGATTTAAAACAGGTTAGATTAGGAAAAAAGTAACATTATAATATGTATATAACTTCTAAGCAAACGTATAGTTACTTACTCTTTAATTTCTATTCATTTTTTATAGCAAGATTGGTAATTAGTCAAAATGTGAAAAATGCTATGCTATGTACCAATTTTTAAATTATTAAGATGTCCACAAATATTATTTATATATATTTTATATACCAATCGCATTATCTTTAAATACTTTTTTAGGTTGGCAGTAACCATCCAATTATGAAAACAGCAAAAACAGTTTTATATAACGAACACAACAATTTGCAGACGCTTCACGTTGTTTTGTCCGCGATGGGCTCCTAAACTGCTTTACCGATTTTAATTAAATTTCACCATTGTGTGCAACTTAATCCAACTTAAAAGATAGAATAGCTAAAATCTCAATATATAGTCGCAAATAAAAATGAGTCACTAAAATGTATGCACGTAAATAACTTCCGAACGACTGCACCGAATTGGCTAATTTCTTTTTTGTCGGGTTCGTTATTGGTAGGACAAGGTTTGTATAATAAAAAAGGGATCGCAAAGCGAAAGCGACATGGAACGGGAACGGGGAATAATGTTACAGGATAATTAGAATGTAATAATTACGTTTTAGTAAGTAACCCAACGTCCCGGCTGGACAACATCTGCCGGGACCGCTAGTCTATTTACATAGAAAAGAACACAAGAAAAACTTTTGAGTAAAGTACCGTGGTTATAGAGAGGAGAGTATTAAATTGTAGAAAAACATGTTTTGTAAGTAAAAAAATTTAGTAAAGTAATGTTGTTAGAGAGAGGAAAGTATCAAATTGCAGAAAAACATGTACTATAAGTAAAAATATTGAGTAAATTGACATGGTTAGAAAGAGAAGAGTATTAAATTGTAGAAAAAAATGTTTTGCACGTAAAATTTTGAGTAAAATAACATAGAGAGAGGAAAGCATTAAATTATTAGGCTAGATCTTATATATAAAAAAATTCTCGTGTCACAATGTTAGTTACCGTACTCCTCTGAAACAGCTTGACCAATTTTTATGAAATTTTATATGCTTATTCAGTAGGTATGACAATCGGTTACTGGATATTTTTCATACTATAAAATAAAATAAAATAAAATAAAATAAAATAAAATAAAATAAAATAAAATAAAATAAAATAAAATAAAATAAAAAATAATTAAACCCATAAACGGCTGGACTGTTTTAGGGTTCCGTAACTAAAAGGAAAAAGGAGAAACTTCTAAAATCACTTTGTTGTCCGATCTGTCAAGACCATTTTTCTGAAGAATTCGTGGACCTATACAATTGAAGTTAATACTAAACACTGCGGTATTTTATTTTATTATTAATTGAAATAAATCATATATTTATATATCTTGTATAGAAGATATAAGTATAGGAAAAAATCCGAAAACCCTATTATATATATTTGTAGTTAAATTACAAAGAAAAATTGCAGAGACCTTGTCAAATTGAAAAATAGTTTATGAAAAGTATAAATGACAAAATGGCAAAAAATGTAAAGGCATATTTAGTAAAAGTAGAAAAACTAATTAGCATTCCAATTAAAAATAATGGATCGCCAACCTACTTTTAATTTTAATAAAAGAAACCTAAATATTTTCTACGTCCTGCCAAAAAAGACGAAAAAATACAAACTTATGAATTTTGTTTAGTTAGTGCTAAAGTTTTAGCACTAGTCTTTAAAAGGCATAGAGGCGATTAAATTTTATCTATGTGTATAATATATAAATAAAATAACGTTGAAAAAGATAAAAGAAGAAATTGAAATTATAAATCTCTTAATATATTACAGTTTAAATTAAAAAATAGAAAGAAATGTACAAAAGTTACATTATGAATTAATATTACTTTTATATGAATCAATTAGATTGTTAGTTTTAAATCCGACCTCCTCCGTGTTTCGGAAAGCACGTAAAACAGTGGGACCCGATTAATGTCACTTTGTGATATTAATCGTAATTAGAGGTAGCACCATTCTCAGTGTCCTGATTAATGTCACTGAATGATAGTTGTGAGATTCTGGGAATGACATAATATGACAGTCAATCTTAACTTGTCCCACAGCCACATCCTCGGACTGTCTTAATTTAAGCAAATCTTGTACTAGATCAGGATTCTTTATAAAATGAAATTTAGAAATGATTACTTACTCAACAAATTAGATTATTGTTATATAAATATGCAATACATTATTTTAGGCACATTTAGCAGCAGCTGTCATATGTCCAAGTGATGAAGATTCTCGAACATTTACTATCAATTGTGCATCAGGGGATATGTTGAAACTTTATTGAAATAAATTATCTGAGAGCTCAAACATCAGACACCAGTCCTATCAATACAATTGGTGGGTGGGGTTGCAACCTACCGGAAATTCAATGGAATTTTACGAGCACTAAAATTAGAAATTTACGAGCCCAACCATCTTCGACGTTAAATTAAAATTGCTTTATCCTGATCCAGAAAGGAACAACAATCAGGCAGACAATTTGACTTTCAAATTAAAACCTTTTTTATGTGATAGTTTACTAGCTAGTAGCTTAATAAAGAAGCCGGCATTTGATTTCTTAGCTAGAAAACTTCGTTAAACAGTTCTTTTCGTGACTGGGTGATATATGGGTATAAAATTCTAACACTGGTTTCTCCTCCGTGTTTCGGAGGGTACGTAAAACAGTGGGTCTCGATTAATATCTTTGTTTTGCGGATTTTACGAACGATCAGAGTGTGCCAACATTTAGACAAATAATATTTGTCCGTGCCAATTTCGTTCTGAACGTGGCCGCGGAAAGCGATACCAATTTGTTATTTTTAACTATTTGATTTAAACAGATTCCGCATGCTATAAAATTTCAATTTCTATCGTAACATTTTTATTAATAATTTCAAACGGATTTTATTTGTATCATAAACATTTTTACAAAATTTAAATGAAACCATTTTTAACTGTGGACAAGTGTGATCTCAGCATAGAGTACGGAGTGTGAGTTAACCAAATTATAGAAGATGACAAATGGACCAATCCACTATTATTGAAGTACGCCCACTGATGAGCCTTCATTCATCCTGAAGTGCCTTTATATATGTAACCCTTCCTCATGTTACATACAGAAGTAAATGAGCCCTTCTAATCGGTATCCCTTCTGAATATGGTTGTAATATTATTACTTTTCGAATACTAGTAGACTGTTTTTATTTCATATTTAATATGTTCCGAATAAACTGGACTTGGAGCCCCAATAGCTTAAAAGTGGAAATGGTGGTCAGGGATCTGTAAAGCAGTCGAAGTTCAAAGTCACTGGAAAAAAATTTGTTGAATTCACTCCAAGTGCATGGTTAATAATATAACTACTACAAAATGAATATAACTAAACTAAAATTAGTTTAATTATATTTTTTGCCAATGAAAGAAATTAATCAATAAATATGCCTGTAGTAATAGTAAGGTACAGATTTTCCAATGCGCTCATTACAATTGCTAAGAATTCATGGAGCGACCATATTTGATCTGGTTTTCTGATAGTTGTCTGTAAATAATAGCTTAAATTAGTTGTATTTTCAACAGACTTCAAAAAAAGTGGAAGATCTCAATTCTACTTTTTTTTTTAATTTAAATTTGTTACCACAGAACTTTCGATTGGCGAACCTATTTCAATGACTTTTTTTTATTTGAAAGATGGTGCTTCCCGTGCGGTCCCATTTCAATTTGGTCCAGTTCTGACTCTTAAATGTCGTTTTTTTTTGTTAAAAATTTATTTATAGTAATTATCATAGTACATTGAGGCTAGAAACTTATAGTATGAAGGCTTGAGCAGGAAAACTTAATTATTTTGCGTAAATTCGCGAAAAATGACGAGAGAAAATGACGTGTGCAAATCCCAATTGCCCTTTAACTGTTCCTGATGGGGGTAACGCGATAATCTTTGGAACTTCTGGTCCGATTTGAAAATTTCTTTCAACGTTAGATACCTCCCACGTAAATTGTTGGGTATATAAATGTGCGCCTTTGGTGTGCTTAATGTTGTATAATGATGGGTCGAATGTTTCATTGTTTATTCTGGCAGAGCCAGTGCGTACCTGCAAGTTTCCTCTTGGTAATTTGTTGCACTTGCGTACGGAACCGCGTGTAAATCATGGCTTGCATCAATATCTGAACGTGCATAAATAACTTTTCCTCTATACAATAAGAAACACTTACGATCATTTGTCCCCGTTGCATTTTTAGCCTGCGCAGTATCCTTGTTTAAATTTTCTTTTGGTGCATCTATACTGTGTTGAGGATCTACACCTCTTTGAACCAGATTTACAGCAGTAATGAGGGCACTATTGATGTCAGTAGCTGTATTATAAAGAATTAAATAGATAATATTAAAAATAAGTCTCAGATCTTTAAGATCGCTATTAACAATATAATGAATATTCATTCAAGAGAAGCAGTGTACGAGCACATTTCTTCAAAAATGTATGTTTACTATTATTTACTATCTATCTAAATTATTTACCATTTTAAAAAGTAGTATTTATTACAAATAAAAACAAAATATCAAAATTAATAAAAATATTAACAACACATAAAAAATACATGAATACTTGTGCCCCTATAACGCGGTGGCGATGGATGGTACAAAGTCGTAATGGTTTTAGAAAAGTTAAACGTAAAATTTTAGAAAAATAAGGTTCTGTACCTGCAGAAGCAACAAATCTTGACAC
Source organism: Charaxes varanes (assembly GCA_024363005.1). Classification (NCBI taxonomy): domain Eukaryota; kingdom Metazoa; phylum Arthropoda; class Insecta; order Lepidoptera; family Nymphalidae; genus Charaxes; species Charaxes varanes. The sequence continues at coordinate 205,939 of JANCMC010027096.1, read as the reverse complement.
AATGATTTTAGCCTTTGCGATATTATCAGGAGAAGCGATCGCTGGGGCTACCCAGGCGGTATTAGTTGGTTCATTGTGCGAGTAATGAGTGAATTGCCGTCGAGTCTTTGAATTGTGTGCCTCCTTCAAATCATGGACCTATAAAAAGAAGAACATAGTTTTTGAAAGTCAAATGCACCCTAATAAATACTACGAAAACAACTTCATTACAGCATAGCACTGTACTGTCTCTTAGGTGTCTTGAAACTGAAGCATCATGGAAGACGAAATCTATTCTAACTAAGGATATACATACATAAATAATACGAAAAAAAAGAAATGTGCTCTGATTATGCGAGAATTACGAAAAAGTATTTTTTTTATCCTCAACGTCCTAAGACTATTATTGCCAACAATCCTAGCATAAGTACTAAGCTTAGTTGGAAGGAAAATAAGAATAGGGTAACTTCAAATATTTCTAGTAAGCAAAATATATAAAATATTGCTTTGAAAAATATTTATTATAATAGCAGATGTGAATTTAAAAAAATCGTTTGACACATCACAGTCAAACTTCACGTCAACGCACTTTTACGAATTCCTAAGCATTGAGGTAAAATCTCAGGTCTGGATAGAAAGAGATTTAATATTTGTTCTATCTGTGCGACATTCGTAGTTGTAAATAAAGGTACCTATGACGCAACGGGGCATGTTACTTCAAAAAGTAAGGATATATTATGTTCCATGTAGTTGTGATCATCATAGGAGATGGACTCTGCAAAGATTGAAGTGAAAAAACTTTGCAAACATTAAGTTTACAGACTTTATAGTGTTTCAAAGTCGTGCGTTATCCTTTTTGACTTTGAGATTCTATTTTGATCTAGAACTTGGCTTGACTATTTTCACATTCACTTATACTCTAAGCACTAACCGTAGTTGGAAGTGAAACAGTATAAGTCATACTTAAAATGTTCCTAGTAAAATATATGATGCTGTTCACAAATAGTTACTATAGTATCGGAGTTGAATTCAATAATGTTGAAGTAGTCATTGGGGTTCAGGTTGGAGAGGATGGTGTTCATAGCTTCTCGAAGCTGCTCCATCTTCCGCCCCAGCATGGAGGCAGAAGTGTCCAACACGAAGACCACGTGCTTGCTCAGAGTCGGCAACTCAGCAGGTGCGAAAAAGTGAACGAAGTACCCATCGTTAACCTAAAAACAATTTTCCATAACATTTTTTAAGTTGTCTTACAAGTAATTTGTTTCTACGTCATATCGTCCTTAAAGAAAAGGATAATTTTCAAGACCAACTGATAGTTTGTACGCATTAAGGTCTTTAAAAAAGACTAAATTGATTTTACAAGTCCGAGTAACGGGTTCATAAAGAGCGGCGTTTTCTTAACTAAATCGCCTTACCATTTGCCTTCTATTAGATAAATTAAACATCAAGTACAACATATTATGAGCAATGAACCTACCAAAATTTCACCAGTTTTAGGTCGATCCACGTCGTACTGTACAACGAATTGCCCTAAAACGCCATTATTTTCCTTTTCCGTTTCTTCGCTATCGAAGCCGATGAAAGTATTAAAAGAATCGCTAGATTTGTCAGTTTTTTGCTGCAAACAAATAATTGTTATATTAAATTTAGTGATAGATTTAAGACAAACTTAATAAAAAAAGTAAACCCAAACTGTGTTTCAAGAATAGAAAAAAATCTGTTCTTTAATCTTTAATTTTGCAATGAATATGTAATGCAGGTATCTCGATATGGTAAGACCATTAGCCTTGTTACTGCGACCAGTAAGAAATATTGTAACTCCATGGCTTGAACTCAACACTTATCATCTGCAGAGTTTATATAGCTGAGCAGTGAGTGCCCTTATTTCTACTGGCTACTGTATGTTCCTCAGTAGATTCCCACGCTTTAGGAATAGTGCTGGACATTCATTTCAGTATAATTTTTAAAAATAAGTTTCAAAACATTCAGTACCAAGTATATTTCGGAAAGTCTTCTCTGCTCTGCTAAGTCGGGTTTGAAAGTGATGGTCGCTCCTTTGTCGTTGGTATCTTTAATGATTGCAGCTATTGGATTTTCTGTAAGAAAGATTATTTCTGTTTACCAGCTTTATTAAAGGTTCAGTCTATACACATTCATTAAATCTGACGGTTTGTAACTTAAGTAACAGACTTAGCTGATTGTATATTTTGACTAATGACTAGACATAGGAAATCTATAACCAGGCTTTTTGTTGCTTCTTTTTTGGAGGCTTGGCTTGCTATTTGATGAATGTTATAAGTCCATAATTTTTGTACTGCTTACCTATTCTGTCCTTATATTTTTAAAAAAGAAGTATGACTTCAACCGGGTAGATGGGGTTCTACGTGCCCATTAAATTTTCAAATTCATTCGTTTTTCTTCGTTTTTAAGGCAAGTTTTCGATATATTTGAAATATCCTTTAGATGCACTGTGAGCCCTTGCGTGCCTTTACCCTGCCTTTAACAAATGTTGATCTGTCACGAGTATGGTTTGAAGCGGTCAAACCGATTTATGTGATACTTTCGCTGGCTAATATCAGAACGTTTCTGTTAAAGAATTGCCTAATACCATAGGGTAAGGATTTATTTTACTCACGTGCGTCTTTTTCCGTAGCGTCAATTTCATTTCCAGTCCTTATTTCAGGTACCCACAGTTTGGTAATCCTTTGAGACTCCTTAATGCGTACCACAACGTCCATTTTGGGTACAAGTGCTCCAGGGTTCAGGTTGATGGCGTGGTTGTACACCCCATTTCTACGCACCAGGAAGTTAGTGTCCCAAAAACTCGAAAATAGCTGGACCGCTATAAATTCTGTTGGTTTTGATCATTTCCCCTTATTTCAGGGAAGTTTTAGAAGAAAAGAAAGAAAGGAAAAGTCGCAAGATAATTTAAACATACAAAAAAAAGGATTTATTTAATACTTCAGAATACTTCAAATAGATGACAATCGTACTAGACCTTTTTACTGATATAAAATTATTATTTCATAAAAAATTCGGCCAGTATTATGCTATGTTGAAAATACATAAAGAAGATTATTTAATTAACTAATAACCCTAATGAGAAATTCCCATAGAATCCATTTAAATGGGACAAAAACCTCACAGAAAACAATACACCTTATTGGTTTCTGTGTGGCTCTTGTCCCATTTAATTAGACTCTATGGGAATTTTCTGTTTCTACGAAGTATGTCTGCTATAAAACCTTGTTAGTTAAACCAGTTTTTTTGAAAAGAAATAATCTGCGACATCTTGAAACAAATACCCGCGTGTCCTGGAAAACTTTTTGAACAACATATCAAAATGGGTCCATTCAAAAGTTCTTTTAAATAATTTTAATTTTTTTAATAAAAAAATGAAGGCAACGGACAAAATCTTCTGACCTAGTTAATCAGTGAAACATTTTGTAGTGTTTGTTTATGTGCTCAGGAACAGAGTTTATTCCCCGTAAGTCATTAGAAACAATATTTTCTTTTATTGGACATTTTCGTAGTATAAGCAAATAATATATTAGCAAAAGTTAGAATTAAATTACTTATCAGCTATTAAGCTAGATTGTATTTTCATAAAGTAGGTAGAAAACAAAAACTTCAGTCGTATTTTTATCTATTTAATTAATTTAATAAAAATGACTTAAAATTACTGAAACCTATTTTTTTTTAACTTGAATTTTATGCTTTTGTAAACCATAAACTCTTGCTTAATATGTTGTATAATACAAAAATAATTTATTTGTCTACTAAATAATAAATTTTATCTCTATAATGAACTTGTAGTTCTATGAACTTCCATATCATTCAGGAAAAGTCCCATTAAAGTCAAGGTTGCTTACCCTTGTCATATACAAAAAAACGGGCCACTTCTATATATTTTTAGGTTTGTCAAATCAAACTCATATTTTTACTAACTGAGCACACTATCAAATAAGGCGTAATTTAAGACGAAATCCCGGTCTAATTCTAGAAGGCACTCGTCACTCAGCTGTTTCAAATCCTTAAGTAAGCAATATCTATTCGATTCCCTACAGCATTCGTAATGTGTGCTCAGCAATGTAGCGCAAGTTGAATGTAATTCCCTTGTAAATACAAACAGAACGGCTACGCATCGAAACTCTAAACAACTGTTCCACTGAAAATTCACTTAACAAGCGCTCCGACCTAAATTCAAATCAGGCGAAAAACCGCCCAAAGGTAAATGAGATCTACCTTTTTAGCATTTCAAGTATCAGAGACCAGGATAGGCCTCGTTTTTAATACAGCACGTGCAAGTTTTTTAAACAAAAAATAATTATAAATCGACTAAAATAAGACTAGCGGACCCGCCAGACTTTGTCTTGATAAACTTTTTAAATATATTGGTACTCGAATACAGCGTCATCTACCGCCTCTTTAAAACTAACAATCTAATTGATTCATATAAAAGTAATATTAATTCATAATGTAACTTTTGTACATTTCTTTCTATATTTTAATTTAAACTGTAATATATTAAGAGATTTATAATTTCAATTACTTCTTTTATCTTTTTCAACGTTATTTTATTTATATATTATACACATAGATAAAATTTAATTGCCTCTATGCCTTTTAAAGACTAGTGCTAAAACTTTAGCGCTAACTGAACAAAATTCATAAGTTCGTATTTTTTCGTCTTTTTTTGGCAGGACATAGAAAATATTTAGGTTTCTTTTATTAAATTAAAAGTAGATCGGCGTACCATTATTTTTAATTGGAATGCTAATTAGTTTTTCTACTTTTACTAAATATGCCTTTACATTTTTTGCCATTTTGTCGTTGCCAGGAACAGTACATCATAGCTATAAAGAGACACAGGTTTCACTGTTATATCTATTATTCATTATATATAACTACCTATTTTACTTCTGAACTTAAGAATCTGTAATTATGATTACTGTACCACAGTAATCATAATTGGCCTTTTGTTTTGAAGAGCTTTATGAATACAAATCAAAAGATAAAGTTCTTTGTATAATATAATTTTATTTTGAAAAACACTCAAAATACATTTCTCTGTAGATATATTGTTTTAAATAATAATAAATAGTATATTTATTTGAGACTTAGAATTGACACATATCTATACAAAATTTTGTCATTGGGAAAAACTCAAAAAAGCATAATGATGTAAATTTGTTGTTACAGTCAACTTGCATGTTACTTTATAAACAAGCACAGTGCTCTTACTAAGCCTAATTACAATTTTAACTTAAATTAAGATAACATAGACGGTCCAGCAAGAAGAAATGGTTGCAACATCAGCGTCAATTGCCAATTAATACTATAGAGAGAAATTAAATTTTGTTTTTTTTTTTATATAAAATGTTCGTTTATTTTAATGCCAATATTTAAAAATGTATAAATGAAGGGTTTACATTAAAAGAAAATAAATTTATTTTGACAAAACAAAATAACACCTTTCTTGAAATATGCTTTGTTTGCAGAATACAACAATAGTATCAAAACAAATGGATGTGAAGTACTGAATATGAGTATACTAAGTCAGTGCTTTCATTCCATGTTTATTTGCAGGAATTTCCATGTTGGCTTTGAGCAGCGTCGAAGGATATCACGGATACGTCCTCAGTCATGTTTTAAGGCCCAGGGATCTCCGACTGCTTTGTAAAATTAAACAGCGCAGTTAGAATTAACTGTATTTTATATATTGTCCAAAAAATGTACCGAAAAAATATAACTTGAGCAGCTTGAAATTTTTTATCATTTTCAGTTTATATATATAAATAAATTTTCTTCTATTACTAAAATACCATCTGTACGCAATCTGAAAAGTCCAAAAACATCTTTCCACAAATGTGTTATGAGCTCTCCGGCTATAACGTTTATATAAATTTATATTACTAATATTTATCCATAAATTTCGAGATTTTAATCAAGAAATGGGCGTTATTTTACTCTTCAAGATATGCTGATATCTTCGTAGTGCTTAATCCATAACCCAAGACAGGGCTATTGGGTTGTCGCGACCATTCTTTATCAGAGGGCTTTGCCTTATCTTCCTTTAGTACTTCTTTTACCGGGCTTGGTTCTTTTTCCTTTGGTTTCTTTTTAGAAGGATCCACCATTTTTTCTTTAACTGGACTTGGTTCTTTGTCAGTCACCTTTTCGAAAGGTGATATCTTACCTTCCGAAACAGGACTAGCCTCCTTTTCTAATGAAGGGCTATGAACTTCTTTCACCGGAGTAGGTTCTTTGTCAACCGGCTTTTTGTCTAGGGCTTCCAATTCGATTTCCTTGACTGGACTTGATTCTTTTTCAGGTACGACTTTATCAGAGGGCGTTATCTTATCTTCCTTTAGTACTTCTTTTACCGGGCTTGGTTCTTTTTCCTTTGGTTTCTTTTCAGAAGGCTCCACTACTTCTTCTTTGACCGGACTCTTATGAGTGAGCTATTTAGGCATCTTTGACAATTTACATTGTTTGGGTTATACTAGCTCTAACACTTGGTATTATTTAAAAAAAAAATGAAACGAGTAGTTACTTTTAGGATTTCGTAATTTGTAAGAGTACGCCCAAATTTAATAAGAATAAATAATAATAATATCATCTTTGTTCAATCAAGTAAACTTAAAACTAAATACACAATTATCTTAAATCTAGAACTAAATAGAGATAGAGATAGAGATAGAGATAGAGAGAGAGAGAGAGAGAGAGAGAAAATAATCAAACCAATAATGGAAGGAATGGAGTTACTTAATTAAAAAGGTTGACGTCTCCGCGTAGGTGCTGCAGAATTCAGACGGAATGCTGCAGCGCTGGTTTTCAAACGCAGCCTAACCTTGTACAACCTTAAGACTAATATCACAAAGTGACATTAATCGGGTCCCACTGTTTTACGTGCCTTCCGAAATACGGAGGAAATCGGATATTAAATATAAACCAGCGCTAGAATGGGTCACCCATCCATCACCCGGTCGCAGCCAGAGCAACTTAACTTTGCGATCGACTCAAATGCCGACCACTGATTAGGCCAGGACCTCCTCGACGACGATTGAGTGATAACTAAGGGAAATCTTTAATGGGTTTAGAGCCTCGGTAGAAGGGAAGACCGTAATCGGTAAAACGCTCATGTCGAGCCCTGGACCGTGACTAATTGGATCCAGAGTTAGGGTGTATTGGAATTTGGTTGGACCAACTCACTTGAAGTTGGCATCCTGAAGCAGTTTGGCGATCACGCTCTCGATGTCCTCGCCGACGTAGCCGGCCTGCGTCAGCGTGGTGCAGTCGCAGATGGCGAAGGGCACGTCCAAACACTGGGCGATTGTCTGCGCCAGTAACGTTTTACCTGAAGAAAACACACATCGATTACTTCCTAAAACTATCACTTCTTATCGATGAGAGCTAATAATATTACATTCTCGATAGTTTTACTTAATTTTACGTTCGAAACCGAACTTCAAATAAAGCAATAATTATATCGTTTTACACATTAAGCATAGAGCCTATCACGAACATTCTCGATAGTTTTACATGTTTTTACGTTCAAAACCGAACGTTAAATGAAATATTATTGATACCGCTTTACACAACTTAGTTGTTAAATATTGCTTGCACGAACTCGCACGTATCGAATCCTCGTCGTTACGGCCCTAAGTCGTGTAAAATGGAAGCACGAACCTTCGTTTGACGTTTCGTTTGGAATGTAAAAGTAAGTAAAACTATCGAGTATTATCATGCTAGGCCCTCGGTTCAGCAAAACTTTTAGCATCCCAGCAATAATTCATTATTGCCTTATTAAGAGGCAGTTTAGGGCAATTCTACTTTAAACTACCATGGTGGTAGTATACATATATACCCAAAGAAGTCTTGTTAAGGTAGCATCACGCTTGCAGTGTTTTTGGTCTGCAGCGGAATTGGGCTGGTGAGTTCCAAAGAGGTACCAGTACCTCTATCTTACATAAGAACGACGTGACGTGTAGCAATACTGTCACGTTTAGTGATGATATTATTGTCGCATTCAGTTTGTGAGAGTTCCCGGTGGCCCATACTCCTCTTTTAAGGCTGGCTACACATCTGCGAGCCTCCTGGTGGTGCGAATGTCCAAGGGCATCGGTGGTCATTTAGGTAAATCGCCTGACCGTTTGCTTCTGGTCATGTTAATCTTATCACACTCACCGCTGCCAGTCGGCCCCAACAAAAGCACGTTGCTCTTGTCCAGGCGCAGTTCGTGGTGGTTCCGTTCCAGCACCTCAGCCCCACCGGCCGCCACACCGCCGCCGGCGCTCGTACTGTGACTTAAATGCAGAAGATCTGCAAAGGAAAACCAATTTAATCAACTATCTAACAGTATAAATCTCATCGAAATCGGTCCATTCCTTTCCAAGATACATAACGTATAAACGAACATATAAGTTTAGTTAAATAATTTCATTTTAATGTTTCAAACAGACACCTCAACTTCATTTATTTTATAGACAATTTGTTTCAGCACTGTTTAAAGATTTCTGGCTGACTGAATGTTCAAACCAAAAACCGTTTAATTGCATGCCCATTGTATGTTTCGGTGAAAAGCCAAATATGGAGCGGTTAAATCGTGACAGTTTCACTTATGGCCGTTGTCAAATCGATTGGACACACTCTCGCGAACACCGATTGTCACTAGGCGTCGTTATCGTTGCCGAAATCGACAGCGCATTCTCGAGCATCGTCGACGCGTTCAAAAAATCGACTATAACCTTTCGGACGTGCACTTTGATATCTTTAGCTGTTCCTTTTTTATTAGTGATCGTTCAAGCGAAAAATTCTTTTTTAGAATTCCCCGAGTACTGTTTATATACCTTTCTACAAAGCGTAAATCTTGTCTTACGAATACGTGCGACAATATCTCAGGGTTGTTTTGATTCCATCCGAGTTTCTTTCCACTGTTTAGTTAATGCTCTATATAATTAACGACTTTTATTTTCGGAAGACGCGTAAAACTGTGGGTCCCGATTTATATCACCGAGTGGTATTAGTCGTTACAGGGATTTTGGGGGTTCCGGGGATGACGTCAGCCGGCAGTCGCTCATCTAAACTCGTCCGACAGCAACGTCATCTGCAATTTAACCAGACCCTGGTAATAGACCGGCATAACGCTAAGAAGAGTTTTTCCTCAAGAATAAACAAACGCCATCTTAAATTTCATTAAGAATGGATCACTTATTACGAAATTTCGAAGACCGCGGGACGTACAAAGATGAAATTTTCCAAGGAGATTGTTTGTAGTTAGTAGACAGTCTAAGGGTCCTCGCAAGTTCACGCGGACGAACTAGCGGGAAACAGCTAGTAAAGGATAAAGTTTACCTCTGTGTGTGTGATGCAACGGGTGGTGTGCATCCGTAGAAGTGCCGCTGGTCACGTTGTTGTAGATTCGCTTGTAGTGGTTGTAGACGGCGACCGATAGGACCTTCTTAGCGTACTCTTGGCCGACCACGTGCTTGTTGAGGTATTCGAATATCTTCTTTGGCGGCGGCGGAGGTTTTCTGAAATGACAATACTAATTTAGAAACACTTTCTCTCTTTGTTTGACTGATGACTGCCGCTTTGGCGCTGTCGGCAATGATCCTGCCTTTCGCTCCGGAGTTGTGAGTTCTGTCTAAGTGTGTAAATATATCGGGATTGATTACGAAGCGTTGCCGCAGCGGGAACTGTTCCCATCGTGGAGCCGTTTAGTAGCGAGCTCATGAGGAACTATGACGGGTTCGAAATCTATCTGGCACGTGAGTTAAAAAATCCGTTTTGTTCAAATAATTATTTATTTATTGCTTCTTCTATGTTCCTCTGTCTTTTTCCTTGCCACTTTGTCTTTACAAGTTCTGTTATTCCAATATGACATGAGAATCGGTACAGAAAAAATATGAGAATAGGGAAGAATTATCAGCTAAATTAAACAGTTCGTTTCCCATAAACTTGAATCATTTGAAAGTGTAAGAATCATTGAGTCTGCGGAAACTGTACGAACACAAAGAAATTATGATAGCTAAAGGAGATAAAAATGAAAACAGTGCGATATCGGATAATCGTAATAAACTTATCGGCCAACGACCATTCATAGACTATCGAATTGGCAAGGTCAGTGGCCGGTACGAGATATACAATGGAATTAAGGCTGTGATCAAAGCGTGCACCTTTGAAGATTTTCTTTATTTCTCATGATTATATTCTCAAAGATTCTTGCCTTGGATACTTGAGGGGAATCGTTTATGGTCGTGATATGGTCTTCACCTTGGGATAAATTAAACATATCTTATATAACAACTAAATGGTGCCCATGACCTCATCCGTGCCTCTTACAAAGTTCAAATTAGCTGATCCAAACAAATTCTTCAGTTTTATATATTAAGTATAAATGTTGTTTTGCACTTTAAATTTTTTTTTATATCTTTGTTTTACGTATTTAAATGGATAAGGATTAATACGGTATTCTTTATCAAGTGTCTTTGCTTATGTATGGGAAATATGACATTAGGAGCCATATCTTTTCATTGCGAATACTTAGAGGATAGATTTTCTCACCGCCTTAAGAAACCGTAGATCTCAATATTAACTACAAATTTTAACTTTATATTTTAACGCGTTCCTCAGACCTTGACGTACAAACAGACAGATAGACGAACAGACTTTTATGCAAGAATAAATTTTCAGTTTTCGGATTATTTCCTATATTTGTGTTACAAGCTAACGTAACGTAACGTCTTGCCAAATTTCATGGTTCTAGAACATCGGGAAGTACCCTATAGGTTTTGATTTCCGTTTCGAATGTACTGGTATAGGGAATGCGACATAAATGGTCATAAAGAAAACCGAATTCAAAAACATAAAGACGAGGAACTAAAAATTTAAAAATAAGTAGTATTTATATACGATTTAGTAGACACTTACACAGTGCTGAAGTCAAATTGGTGAAGCCAAATTGGCGGAGAACCTCCGCTAAATTGAAGCAGATGGCACCGACTTCAGCATATCAGTAAGTGTCTACTAAATCGTATGAAAGTACTACTTATTTTTTACTTTTTAGTCCCTCGCCTTTTTGTTTTTGAAGGCGGTTTTCTTTTTATTTAAAAATAATTTATTCTTAATATATAATATTTTTTTTGTGAAAAGTAGATATATTTTGTCTATATTATAATATCTCTCAGAAGTTGGGTCCAAATAAAATCCAAACACCACTTTTCACAAAAATTTATATTAATCACCACAGTCAATGATACACGCAGCTTCGTTTTAACGTCCTCTATCAGCCAATATAAGAATTATTATCATATCTCCATCCAATACAGCCATTTTTGTCTTTTCAATAAAAATAAGTTTTAAGTAAAAAAGACAAAAAAATTATGAGATGTCATTAAAATAACATTTCAACATCATTAATCACTTCATTAACTAGTATTAAAATACATAATTGGTTACTATAATGCCGTTTTTATCCAACAATAAGCGGAATAAGTCGCAAATGAGGATTTTTTGCAATTTCCCAATAATTAGCTTTTTTGAGTTAGGTCAGTTTATAACTAAACATGCTATATGTGAAAGTAAATTAAACCTTTATTAGCTAAAACTATATTGCTACTATGTACAATGATAGAGATCACGAAAATGAATAGAATTGTGTATAACAGGCGGCTGTTACCTATAACACAGGCATTAAGTTGTCTACCTTAGGAACAGACGTCCGTGTGTCATCTAGTCCTGTATATATTTATTTATTTATATCAAAATAACAAACAAACAAGTACACGAGACGGCGACTTTAAAAATTGAACTGTTTTTACTTTTGATTTTTGTGATTCTTTTTCAATTATTTGTATATTGCATTCATAAATTTATCAATTTATAATTGAATTACAATTAAATATATATTTTTCTTTATCAATAAGTATATAATGCGTGTTCCTGATATCTATACTAATACATAAAGCTGAAGAGTTTGTTTGTTTGAACGCGCTAATCTCAGGAACTACTGGTCCGATTTGAAAAACTCTTTCAGTTTTAGATAGTCCATTTATCGAGGACAAAATTTTCTGTTACGTAGTTTTATACTTGTTATGTTGGTACATAAATTGTAAATAAATAAATAAAATAAATAAATTAGCCTAAATTATAGACTTTGCCAAAATGAAGAACCAATTTTTGTGACCTTTGACTGAAGTCAATAAAGTAACATTTTTCCAGATCTTGAATCGATGAGGAATTTTTAGATTTGATTTATAACAGTCAACAATCCTACCGAATTTTAGTTGTATGCAATATAATTTTAATTGACTGGCCCATTGTTGCTCGCGCTCACGTGACAATATTTTAGATCAATAGATAGTGAATTATAATAAATACCGCTAGTGAATTATAATAAACTGCTAGTGAATTATAATAAATAGTGCTAGTGAATTATAATAAATACCGCTAGTGAATTATAATACTTATGCTTTGTTTAATAAACCGCAATCTATGGATTGTTTTAAAACATGAATACGGTGTTTTCTCCTTTCAGTTCGTAAGGAATCAGTAACGTATCCACTTGAGATCTTATTTTTATTTTATTTTATATTTATTGGTTCACTAGTGTTCATTGCGTACAAAATAAAATTGACTTTATAAAAGAATACAGCGTGTACGCACAAACATATTAAAGCGAACACATGCAAAACAATATAAGTCAGCAGCAACAATAAATAAATAACATTTATAAAATAAATTAAATCATAAAAAAAAATATTATAAATTAGATCAAAACATTTTAGAATATTTTAATTATAATCTTCTCTTATTTCATTTCTCATTTCCAAAATGAGATTTCTAATACTTACAAGTATCGTTTTTCTTGTTACTTATTTTGACGGTTGACAATTAGAAAATTAAATGAAACGTTAAATAAATCAAATTGATTTTGTGTATGAATCGGTCTTTTGTTTGTTGAGAATCTGTTAAACAAATTAAACGTTAAATTAAAGACGTTGAAAAGTAAAGATCAACGTTAGACGTTAAGTTACAAGTGTTTAGAATTCGTAACTTAAATGTAATGAACAAAAAATAGTAAATAAAATCCTCATAGTCAAACGTTTCCTTACTATTTGTTTTCTCATTTCTTTTTTATCCTTTTTCATAAAAACGAGAAAAAAAGAAAAAGAGTTTGTATTATTGTGAATTAAATGTTTTATAGCATAGACCACTTTGTTAAAAGGTTACAATGTATCTGTCAGTAATATCAGAAACTTTTGAACTAATTTGCAAAAAAAGTCCGAAAGTTTAAATATCGATCAAGATATCAATTACTAAAGACTGTTAACAGTTGACGTAGATATTAAAGGACGCGTAAAGTCATTAATTATGTAAGATTTCTTTGACAATTTAAATTAAATAACTTTACTTTTTATAAAACTCGGTTGTGGTATGCTAACATCTGCTAAGCTATTTATATTTTAAAGCCGTTCTCATTTTTTCTTAACATACTAACATTTATATAGAATTTGTTATAAAAATAATTGTATAAATTGTAAAAAAAAATTCTTACCCCAAAAAGTCAATGAATTGAATAGTCCAAAAAAACAATGTGATGTATTTTATTTTATTCACAGACACACATAAAAGTAAGTTTTAAATAGTCCACAGTATTCGCGCGCGTTGAACACTTTTGGTGTCGAAGCGAAACGTGCGTTGAGGCACATCGGAAAGTCAGTGTAGTGCTGTGCTTTGGTGGCGGATTCGGTTGTGCAGCTTTCGGGTTGCAGCGTTACACCGGTTTTCCCTGGTATTCATTCGCGGATTAAAGCAAAGTAGTTTAGTTTTTCATGCGATTCTTGTTTAAGCTCGTATCATAAAAATTATTCATTATTATTTGAATTTTTACCTCATAATTTTTTTTTTTTGCACATCATAAATTAAGAATATCAAATAACTTAGTAAGAATAAAAATGACCAAACGCGTGTCAAGACACGCTTATATAGAGGCGTTCTGTATCTGAGTATTTGTTAATTACCTTCAAAAGTTGTCGTTTTGTTCGTTCAGAATTATTTTCCCAATGAGTTTTTAGAATGTTCTATTGAAAATCGAGACCAATGAATTCTATGTACTGACGTAATGCTTTCTCGTTAGCGGAGTGATTTTTGCAGTCGGGTTCTTTTACATCATACGACAAACCTCATCGACTTCCTTAATTACTATTAAATAATGTATTGGTATCATCAAGATATAACTTGAATATACAACATCTAGTAGTAGAGAACGTAGTAGTGGAAATACAAAACCTAGTAGTTTTAAAAAATCTTTGCACGTTTCCTTTATTTCTTTTCTTTTAAACCTTCTTTGAAGTAAGGGGAATGAAACAATATAAATAAGAATAAAGTCCGCCCGACTAAAAAACTACGATTGATTTCTATACAGTGTGTCAAAGACATCATACCGCAAACGTTTTGATAAGGCTACATTTAATGTCTTAAATAATATTGGATCTTTTGTGCTCACCCCCTCCCTTTGTTCTCTCAGCTGCAGTGCTCAAAGATCCGAGTAAGTAGTTCCAGGACTGCCCGCAACTTGAATGAACCGTAGTCCTCTGGCCTTGGATAGGCTATGCCGAAGAGATTCATTCTTATTCCGGCCAGCCCATCGCATTCGCACAATAAGTGAATCATCGTCTCCGCTGCTTTACAGCAGGCCATGCAAGTTAGTTACTTAGTGCCATTCAAAACGCGCATTAAATGCGTAATAATGACGTGCAATGTAGACACCAATTTGGGGAATGGTGTGTATCCCTAACCTGTTTCCAATTTACAGATAAGCTGGCAAAAGGCTTCTTCGTCTCTTTCTTCTTCTTCTTTCAGCATCAAACTATCAGGCCTATTTCTGTTCCTAGCTGGCTTAATATTATATGTCTGAAATTTGATGATGATCTGTAAGTAGTTCATCCCTGAACGCGTTTAACTTTTATCGTACTCATTTCTTTGATTCTATATGCGTTTAGATGGTGTCAAATCTATAATATTGGACATACTTGCAGCATATCTAGTTTTTTGATTGTTTGTGGAACAACACCCATTCGTAAGAAAAGAATCATCAAACTCAACTCAAGAACCTCTTCCCGTTATCGCTCATTTGTGACGCTCGATTTACGCATCAGACTGAGTTTAAACTCGCATAAGCTTTGTAAGAGTTTCGCAGTATGCAATATAACGCTGATGGCCAACCGTGGTGAGTGTAATGGAACGATCAATCTTGAGCCTTTGTCTCGTAGCGTCAAGCTATCGAGCCCGTCTTCCTTCATGGATGGCTGCCTTTAAATCAAAGATGTGCAATCTGTTGTTTAGATTGCTTTGAGCATTTCTTGATACCTTATGATGTTTATTTTCTTGGAGATCAACGGGTAGAAGGACATATTGTAATCCTTGAAGCTTGCATATTTCAACATTCACTTGTATTTTATTCGTATTAAAAAAGTAGAGATCTTCTTAAGGGTAGAATATATCGATGAAGTCAGTGAGGTGTTTGGTTTAACACCCAATCTTGTTCATAAAAGGTGGTGTGCATAGCCATTCAATTTTAGGCGGAAATTCGGCCAAATATGAGTCACCGTATGAACTTGATAATTACCGATATAGTGCATTCCTACAATAGATATATCTATTAAATATGTGAATTTCAAACGTTGACTTTTTGTAAGTAACGTATTGGATATAATATTATTAGACTTTTGATCTTAATACACCTTGTAATGTGACGTCACAAATCTATTAGGATTGTGGACGTGTCCATCTTGCCGACCACGGTGGATCCGCGTTTGACATTGTTCTAGGAAGGAGAGAGTTTCAACATCTTAGCGGTAAAAAGAGTAGCGAAAAAATCCCCTCTTTTTACTCAAAGTTCAGCAAAATATCTGCGCCTTCTAGTAATAGAAGTATCTATAGGAATCTCTAGTTACTTACCATTAGGTGAGCCGTTTGCCAGTATTTTCCACAAAAAATAATATCGGCGTCACTTCATTTCGTTAAATCCAAGTGACCTGCTTTTTACAATTTAATAAAGATATCGGATTATGTAACTGAATCCAGTTGAGCCTCGCGAAAATTCAAATAAATTGGAACTCAAAATGCGTAGAATTCGCCGAAATAATATATAGAATAAAAAGATATCTTTTTGTATGTTTCCTTTGACCTTTTTATGTGTCACGATAAATGTTATTATTGTGGTTTTATTTCGTTATATAAAAGAGTTTTTTTTAGCTTTCATTTGTTAGAGAGTATGTGATTTTTGTGTATATGTAAGTCCTTAATATAATTTAAGTATTTAAAAAAATATATTATTTGAAATCTGGAATAAGGTTCTTGCGGTGAGAAACGGTTTTTTTTTAATGAATGAATATATAGGCCTATGTGAAACATCGACATCTGTTCCACAGGTAGACAACTTAATGCCTGTGTAATACCAGATTCAAGGCGGCAATCGAACCATTACCCCGGAGCGGTAGGCAGTCACTGCATCTGTGTCAACGGACTAGTCAATTCTTCCTCCTAGCGCTATCCCGGCCTGTTACCAGGGTCCGCTTAGTTTGTAGAGGATATGGCTGTGGGACGAGTTAAGATGACCGAAGGCCGTCCGACGTCATCCCCGGTATCCCCACAATCTCTACGACCTTACGACTAATATCACTCAGTGACATTAATCGGGACGCACTGTTTTAGGTGCCTGTTGAAACATGGAAGAGTTCGGTTACCAAATATAACGGCGGCCTTGTTGCTTATATTAAGTATTACTGTCATATTTTTATCTGTCAAGCAAATCATATATAGTCTTAAAATATCCTTTTTTGTTCAATAAAGTTTTATCTATGTATCTATCTTTATATCTATAAACCATTGTTATAATATGTTACCCAACCATCGCCCGAACTCATTGAATTAATACTTAATTCTTAAAGGGCGGCCTCGCTCTTGTGAGCTTTCTAGTAGTGCTGTTGTACATGTGTGTTGAAGGTCGCGTAGGTTATTTACTTGCCCCTTTGCCGCGCGTGTAAAAAAGCTTGGAGAGGAATTTGAGTACATAGTATAAATGTACAAAAAAAATAGTTCAACAGCTAGGCCCTTTGAGTAACTTTTTCACTTTCTTAATTTTCGTAATGCCTTTAAAATAGTATTAGTGTCTGCGCAAATAACTTTTTCTTTAATTGAATACAAAACTCCTTTGGGAAGATGGGAAATTATTCTTTATTAAGAAGTTGTAGCACTTCAAAACTTTCCCGATTAAAAAACATCTTAGCGAGCTTTAAAGTTATTAAGAACTCACGGGACAGGCTATATTTATGTTCGTCCTAGATTATGCCACGCTAATTGATAAAGGTTTTACTTAATGAGCGCTCTTGGAGAGAACATTTTAAGTGTTTCTTTTTAAAATAACAAACAAGTAGTAATAACGTTGCAAACAAGCCTATATATACGTCCGTGATAGTAAGTAGCTTTAAGCGCTTGAAAAAAAACATTGATATTTACTTGCGTATTGCCAACCCTAACTTCCCTCTTCAAAGGGGCTAAAATCTGGAAGCTGCACATTTCCTGCCCTAACTTCCTTCTTCAAAGCCACTAAAATCTAGAGGCTGCGCATTGCTGACCCTAACTTTATTTTCCAATGCCACTAAAGTCTAGAGGCTGCGTATTGCTGATCCTAACTTCCGTCTTTAAAGTCATTTAAATCTAGAGGCTTTATGCAGAGGAAGTAAGAATCTAGAGACTTAAGCCTCTGGTGTCATACTCTGTGAATGAAGAGGCCTCAACTGCGTTTAGGTGGGTATTTCAGTAGTGCCAGCGAGTCTCACACTCCGGTAAGCAAATGTTCCCCGGTTCGTTAAGCCTATTTGGAGACGGAACCACGCGTATAACCATTTTCTAGTTAAAATTTTGCTCCTATAAGAGATGTTACTTCTTATTATAGTCTCCATGGTTTGAATAATAAGTCTATGGGGAATAGGTTCGACAGGGCGAAAGCGGGTAATAGGCAGTGTTCCCTTAATTTTTGTGTCTAACTCAAACAGGGACTAGGGACTTATTGACTATATATTTCAGCGGTTGTTTTATTACCGCATCACGTTATGTGCTGATAGTGTTATAGTTAAAATTTAGATATGTACGTATTATGTAAATAGTTGTAACTTCTAATAAAAAAATCATTCTAGGAAAACTTTTTACCTTGGCGTAGAAAAAGTTTCAAATAAACAACCGAAAAACTTCCTAGGTTAATAAAAAAAATTATTCAATAAAAGTAGATAAAATTAAAGTGTTCGTTTTGTTCAAAATGGAAATAAAAAAATATTTTCCTAGTGTATAAAAATGACCGTACTTTGTATATTAGAAACGCAGTTCTTAAACTTTTTGTTTTTCTGTCTCTTTGTTACGGGTAGCTTCCGAAACCGACCGAATTGGATGGAGCGATCACTGGCAGGTTTAGTTTTAGCGCTAAATTCAGATTAAGTATTTGTGTAACAAATTGATGAATAACTTAATATCACATCAGTAGGTGTCTATTAAGTCGTATGAAAGTAGGTACTAATTATTTATTGCTTTTTTTTAGTTCCTTGGCGTTTTTTGAGGCCGTTTTCTTTTTTATTTATAAATAATTTATAGAAAAGGTTGTTTTATCCGAGCAAGACTCATCAGCTACTTATACATATAGACCTTCCTCTTGAATTACTCTTCACTATGTTATCGATGAAAACCGCATTAAAATCCGTTACGCATTTTCAAATATCTTTGGGCACAAGAGCTTTAAGCGTGTGACTGTGCGCTTTTTTTATACTACGTAAAGAGTAGTTAAAATTCATGACTTGGTCTGAGTTGAATTTAAAGAGTTTGTCAAATATTCATAGTCCTACAAGGAATCCTTATGGTTTCGCTAGATCGGTCCGTCCGTTTGTCTGTCCGCAAGGTCCCCCTAGGATTTCGGAACAATTGAATGTAGAGACTTGAAATGTTCCATGTTAATAAGACACGCTAAGAACTTACTAGGAAAACTATTTAGAGCGAAAGCGGACAACAACTTTTGAAGTTATTTAAACAAACACCTTTATCGCGTATCAAATACGGAACCCTTCTGTATATGTCTCTCTTGATACGCTCTTGGCTGCTTTATTTTTTATTTACGTACCTACGCTCGGCGTGAGTAATATCAAAAACAATATTGTAGCTAATATGACTTGATGCTTTGAGCTTTCAATCTCAGTATCGATCTTGTTGGGATGCTGCGAGATTTCAGAGCTGATCCGCCCCGAGATAAAATATGATAAAGGATAGTTAAATTCATATTCTTTGCTTTACTAGTTATTTTTATATATTTTTTAATTTATAAATTAATTACACTTTTAAACAATAAATAAAAGCATTATAAAAACTACGAAAGTTTGTCCTTAATGCTAGTAGGTTACGTTTAGCATAAATTATAAATATAAAATTTGAAGTAAATATGTACGTACAAAAGTTATTCAATGAAAATTTAGATACAGGGATAGAAGAGTTACGTAGTAAGTTAGATAGAATACAGTTGATATTAAATATAGCACTATGTCGCCTGGAAGAAGACGGAATATTGAGATAGTAAAATATATAACAACTACTTAGATAATGAAATATGTTTTCATAAGAAAGTTCGTTCTTGGACGCAGCGAACTCATCGAAAGTGAGATTCCTATTTGAGGCTTATTTAAAATTTGATGAGGTCAAGGTCAAAGAGAGATTGAGGTTGATGAGGTCAAGATTAAGGTCTTAAATGTCATCTTTTCGACAACATTTTGACGAATAAAATCATGAACTGCTGCTGAATAAGCAAAACGTCTGGATGCGTTCCTTAAACGACGCAGGTTTGGATCTTTCGGCGTCTTGCTTCTTATTATAGATGAAAGTTTTTGTAACTTAAACATATTTTCCTTATACATTATGGTACTTTGAAAATAAAAAAGATAAACACAATTTAATAATGTTAAATATGTTAGTCAATTTTGATCTTAAGTTATATTAATCATAATAACATATACATATATAAATTACGCGTCACGTTGTTTGTCCGCGATGGACTCCTAAACTGTCGTGCTAAGAAATTTGAATGTCGTTAACATATTATTTTATATCGACAATTTTTTTTGAATCCAAGTCTCTTTTGATCCGTTGTATTTCAATTGCACTTTATATATTATTGCTATGCATTAAAGTTATCAACCGTTTCCTTGTCGTTGACGTATCTTTCCGATGTCATAGCTAAATCGTTTGCAGCAATTTCATTGCTTGCGCGCTCTCGCTTGCTTGCTCGGCTCCGGCGAAACGTGACGATGAGTCATGATTTTTCGTGCACCCGTCGTTCATCGATTTATTACGTCACGTCAAAACATTTATATTTAAAACAAAACAATATCTTATTTCATTCGTCTCTGATTTATAAACTCCTGATTGTGATTTATTAAGAAGATATCTCTAAAGATATCTTCTTAATAATGGAATAAATTTATTTGGTATAAATCCGCGTAAAAAGTAAAAGAAAAAATCAATGCAATGCTAACTTACTTATTTCATTGCAGCCAACGTATTTTATTTAAAATCACCTCAATAACTGGTTTGTCAATAAAAATAATTTACAGGTTCGGAAACTGTTTTTAAACATCACAATATTTTCGGTTTTTTATTACGTATCTGATAAGAAAACACGAGATACTTATACGAAATTTAAAAATAATCAACGTGTATCGAATATTTTTTATATAATTGCTTTTTATAGCGGTACGTGACTAAACAGTTCTTAAAATATATATTTAAATTTTATATAAATAAATAAATATATACAGGACTATATGACACACGGACGTCTGTTACTAAGGTAGACAACTTAATGCCTGTGTTATATGTTTTAGATAAAGGCCTCTGTGAAATTGAAGAAGGATTTATTCGATCGTTGGCCCATTGCGTGCCCTGGGCAGCCAGAGGAGGGAAATCCGGCTCAACGTTTTGTAAAACTAAAGGTAACATGTGTTTTGGTTAGTTTTTTTTTAAACTGATGTGTATTTCCAATTGACATGTCGCATACTTAATGGTAAAGTGACCCAACTCAAAAGAGATTCATTGATTTTTGGAAAATCGCAAAAAACGCTTTGTCGTTTACGACTTATGCCGCTTGTAATTCGATGAAAACGACATTATAATAGCAAATTATGTATTTTAATTATGTTGTTATTTTAATGATATTTTATTATTTGCTTGCCTTTTTTTAACAAAAACCTATTTTAGTTAAAATGACAAAAATAGTAGTGTGCAAAGTTTGAATCCCTATTTCACCCCTTTCAGATTTAATTTTCATGACAAAAAGTAGCCTATATCCTGCCCTAATGACCAATCTATCCCTATACTGAAAGTCATCAAATTTGGTTCAGCGACATAGGCGTGAAAAGGTTATTTTCACATGTACAATAAAAAGTAAGAATGTTTATATAAGTGCATAGCCGCCGTACTATATGTAGACTATTTTGAATAGTCAAATAACTATAGTAGTTAGGTATACTCTCATTATTTCTCTATGCCATTAGGAACAGTTTTTAATTAAAGGAATGTAACTTTACTTCCCTTCAATAAACTTCAGTCTTTCACTTTAACACCGACAATGCGTTAGTAATTTGCGTATCTTAATTATTGATTTAAATCATCATGAATATCGGTAGGATTTTATAGGAAGAACAATTTCATGGTAAAGCGAACTAAAAGATAAACAAGGTTTGACTGCTTGTTTTCACTTGATGAGTTTATGTTCCTAAACGCGTGCGTTTCAAAGCGTGCAATCAAAAACAGTTGTTATAAAAAGTGAGACAAATGAGTAAAAATAAAAAAGTGTCATATTATTATTTCTGTTCTTTATTTACAATTCCTTAAAAATAAATAAAACAAACACAAACAGTATTAAAACTTATTTACGTTTTTATAATTAATTATATACAGCCTTAAAAATGCAGAGAAATAAAAGTAATATTAAACTATATTTTTTTTCCGTATTTGTCTATCGAAACGGTGACTATTGAAAACCTGTACGATTACGATTCATCAAATGTCATAAATTACTTTTACAGTTAGCAATAAACCGATAGCACACACGATTTCAACACATTAGTAGGTGTCTACTAAATTGTATGAAAGTGCTAATTTTTTTTTGCCTTTTCTTTTTTATTCAAAAATAATTTATTTAATTCTTTTTTGTCGCGAGTAGATGTATTTTGTCTATATATATATATGATATGGATAGACCAACTAAATCCACTGCTCTGATGACAGGTATCTATTTTAATATTTAAAAGCAAACATATTTTGAAATTGATCAAAGAAACAGTTTCTATTACAAAAACAAATAAACGAGAGTTTAGATTCATAACAAGTATATTATTGTATTAAAATTAATGACGAATTTCTGAAATTTCACCGAGTGCGATTTATCAATAACGTTTTTGCCGTATTAATGGGAAAATGGTACTTTCAATATTTCATTCGGTTAGAAAGCTAGTATGAAAAAAAAAACTTTTGCAATTGTTTATTACTTCGTCAGATAAATATTTAAATAATCTTGTAATCATCGGTTTGACTTAAATGCCTTTAAAGGGCGTTGTTAATTCTCGTACCAAATTGTACTTATTTATTTATACCAGAAGGAAATCGCATTTTTTCTCATGTTTCCAATACAAAGTGCATAACTTATTATATTACTAACTTATTAGAGTTCCTTTTTTGTTCTTTGTTGAAGCTATTTAAGCTTATTAAGACACTATTAAGGTTTTTGTTAACAACCTATCGGAGAAGCTTACGTTATAACGCTCGTTCAGACAGAAAAAACAACGTACGTAATAAGCAACAGGACGTAAGGTTAGTGTACGCCTGATGCGGCTAAAAGTTGAGTGGTTACGGTTGATTTACTATGGCAATGCCCCGAATTATACGCCCTTTTATAGAGATCCGGTTATCTGGAAAAATTTGGGTCCTTATTTACACTTGTCCGGTTTGAGATCCAGAAAACAAAGAGTTAATTCGTTCATTAATAAGTACTTGGCAATTGAAAGGGTTTTATGACCATGCCGATAAAATACAGGTATCTAAGATGCTAACTTATCTATAGATAAATTATGTATCTTAGATAAAGATAGATCTTTAAATCTTTTATATAAGTACTATAGATTGCTTGATGGTGGAAATTCAGGTATAAGTTGTTTGATTTGCGGACTATATGCTTATTCATACATTCGCGGATTAAAGCAAAGTAGTTTAGTTTTACATGCATTGTTATATTTGTCAATTAATACATAAAAAATTATAGAATACATCTATTCTTTAAATTATAACATGCGAGTACAAGTTAGAGTTGTGACTTATTTCAAATATTTGTATTTAAAATACAAATACTAAAAACAAAATACGTATTTTTTTTAAAAAGTATTTTGTATTTGTAAAATATAAAATACTTTTGTAATTTTAAAATCTGTATCTACAAATATAAATAAAATTGATATGTCTATTTGTAGCGTCGAAATATTTCTTTTTCTGATTGCATATGATTGATTATACTTTTTCATTTTCCTAGCGTTATCACGGTGCAATAACGGGGCCCACTTGGATAACAGAGGATTTGGCTGTGGAGTGAATTAAGATGGCCGATTGCCATCTGACTTCATCCTCAGAACCCCCACCATTTCTACAACCTTACGACTACATACATTTTACAAGTATAAGCGGATTCTCAAAACCAATGACTTTGCTTCAATCCCTTTATAATATCTTATAAGGACGCGACCAACACGAGCGTGTTAAGAAGATACACGAAAACTATTGTTTTTATTATCCGTAGGACAACCTTCTTCACTTGGCAACTAACAACAAAATGGCCCATTCCGCTGATTTCCTGCTGTCCATGAGATGTCATCTCAATAATAAAGAAAGTATAAGTTCTAATACACACATATATGGTAGTAAAATACATTATTATGTACATCGTAAAAAGTACAAATATTTATAACTTGTTCATGCACATTGAACAAGAGCTAAAATTTGATTAAAATGTTCAAGAAGCAATTGAGGTCTTTGGAGCTCTCATTTATTTTACTACTGTTTCTGCAACAGCTTCTCAAAAGAACGTTGACTTCTGGTGCCTATTGGCTTAGGTTTTCATTTACAATTTAGTTATTTAGGTTAACAAAATATAAATTACTATCGTGGAGTTCCAATTTATTTACTTATCTATTACAATATCTTTCTAAGTCATTGTTACAAGGTCGTAATGAAAGTAAATGAGCAATTAAATAATATTGCCGAGGTAAATAAAAGCTTGCGAATTTCAAAATAATTTACTTTTGATATTCAGCAATGTAGTTGCACGGCCAAACATTATAATGTCAGAAACATTCCCCACAGCGCGCTCCGGTCACCGTAAATATGGCACGTATTATGTCCCAAAACAGGTGTAATTTTGTACACAAGTCATATTCATATAACTTTTATTTCTATAAAAATATCGATTCAAATATAAAGAACATGGTGATATAATGTACATAATATGTAGGTATATACGAAGAAATTTAGCGCAATTGTAATAATATTAATTTTATACAACTTAGTTTAAGCCTTTTTTAATAATAAAATGTTTGTTTAACATTTACTCGTTTTATTTAAAACTATTACAAATAGTGACCACGAAACTGTTGGTAAATCTAAAAAGTTTTGAAACTTAAAGAATTAAAAAATATTTTATATTGCTTAAGTCCATGTTTAAGAGCTAGCTTTTTGCCGTGACTTTGTCCGATTTTGAATTGATGTTCGAAAACTGCGAGAGCTTTCATACCACCTTAATCTATCTCTATCGAAATGTCCTTTCTCAGTGGATGTCTACTAAAACTACCTCCTTGCCAAATTTCATCTTTGTACGTTCCGAGGGCCTTAGCTATTCGAAGTTGCTTTATTAAATCTCTTTTCTTCCTTCTCATTTTCAACTTGAAAGTGTTTTCTTTTGGTTTTTGAGCATGGTCTGATTGAGGTGGATAGTGCTCAGAAAAGTACGTATAGATTGTGTCCTGGAAAGTGTTTATTTGGCTATTCAAGTCTTGCTTCGAACCTGGATGTACTATTAAAGTTTTATATATGTAAAACAAATTATGGAAAAAATACTATACATTTTGAAGGAGCTAAAATATATAATAATGTACCTCACAATGTTACCACAGAAAAGTTATTTATTATTTTCAAAAGAAATTTAAGGAAAAGGAGTGTTGTCTAGAATAATTATATTTATACCTGTAGTCACTATGTTTGTTTTTTAACTTAACATTTAAGAAAAATGAGAATATTAATCATCTATATATTAAAATGCGAAGCAAAAACTTTCGGTTCCATTTTACGATAATTGCGCTAACGGAGGAGTACGAAATTTGCCACAATTGTAGTATAAATAGAGGAAGGTATGCCAACGTATAAAATATGTATTTTATGGGATTAAATTGTCAAATGTCGTGAACTAAGAATAAAAATATTGTACACAGCTTTAAATAAGCATTTGGTATGCAAATCAAAAGATTTTTAAATGGTGAAAAGTATACAATATTGAAATCTGAAACAACATTCCTGCGAACTAAGATTTAGTATTGAGTAATGTATTTTTTGTAACATTTCGCTGACAGGACATTAATTATTTCGTTTAATGAATGCATAAAGTGTTTCAATACGACATGATTAGAACTTAGGACAGACGTATACAGAGGAAATTAGACAAGAAATTTATAAAGGCGTTATAGTATCGCAAAGTACGGATTTTTAGATAGATCCAGTTTAAGAAGGTCTAAGACTCGAGCAGATATAATTTTACACGGACGAAGTCGCGGGAAACAATTAGTCACAGACAAAAAAGGACCATAGAGAAATACAGTTTTGCTAAGTAAGATAAATAACATTTTGTAGCAAATTAAAGGTTGATTCTTTCAAGTGTGTTCCTGCCTTAATAAAAGTCGTTTAAGTCATATCACCAAACCAGAGAATCTTACAAGATATATCATTAAAATTTTTAACATTTATCTTCTGAGAGCTTTATCAAGAGTACGTTTACGATCCATTATGCACATATTTTGGTTTTTAATTGCCCTTTTATCTGACTCTTTAGTATGCATTAAAATAAGTATATCGATAAGGATGTGAACTCCAAAGTGGCCACGTTTCAGAAAGCGTGTTTGATATGCTTAAACGATTATGTTAAAAATAACTGATATATACAGGTTGACTGGTGAGACACTTACTATACTCGAGGACTTCATATTTGATGATCACATATGACGAAAACAATTAACATTAAATATAAATATCAATTTACAACTACGTGAGGCTACGAGAAAGTTAACTAATTAAGTATGGAACGCATGGACATACTAGCGTGGACGCACGATGAAGGTACGTTTTCCCTTCACACTTTAGTCCTGACTTGGGACAGGCAAAAATACATATTTCACTCAACACTTATTCACTTATTTGTCTAATAAGTACAGCCAAAAAATGAACTGAATTGTTAATTTTATTTATTATTGCTGACTGACAGACGACATTAAACATTTTTCACAACTAACCAGTTTTTGTACGCCGGGACATGTTTTTTCGAACAGAAAATTAACCACAGAACGTTAGGCCACATTTTGACTAATTTTAAGGAAATTTGGTCCAAAAATGAAGTACCTATTTTTATTACATAATTATAACGAGATTCTCGTTCGATTCGATTCCTGAGTACCCTCTTTAATTATTCCAAGTGACTCACCAGTCACTTATATAAGACTTTGCTAGAAATAATACCTTATTATGATAGTGAATCAAATCTAATAATGTATTGTCTTTAACATCTTCTCCCATCACAATGATATGCAAACATGTATAAATTCTTGTGGAAATTGAATGAAGGTTAATGAACATCTGAAATTGAGGGTATGCGATAGAAAATTATAATATCCTAATCCAGTCTAATATCTCATCTATACAAATATGTACAGCTGAAGAGTTTGCTTGTTTGTTTGCTTAAACGCACTAATCTCAGAAACTACTGGTCCGATTTGAAAAATTCTTTCAGTGTTACATGGCCTATTTATCGACGAAGGCTGTAGGCTATATATTGTCACGCTAAAAATTTTCACCTAATTTTATACGGACGAAGTCGCCGGTAACAACTAGTCAAACAATATAACTACCAAATAACACCGGTTATTTCCGGAGTTATATTATATAAAAAACGTTTAGATGAATACTATTCTTGCACATATACATTTCTAATGCAAGTGACTTATTAGCGAAAGTTGACGTTGAAGTTAAATGTAACTTGAAGAAGTAGTATCAAAAACTAAAAGTAGTAAAACCAAAACT
>JANCMC010027096.1:131268-178434 GCA_024363005.1 Charaxes varanes | reverse complement strand
GTACGCACATCATGAATATTAAATGCTACAACTGGGCTCCTAAGTTACCACAGATTATGCTGAAATACTTTATTCATTACTAGTACTTGCCCGCGATATTCTCTTCTTAAAATTAAGGTTGAATTTGTTTAAAGAGCTAGGATAGAAAACAAAAGCGAGATAAATACAGTTAACTTGCCTATTGACAGTAAATTTACATAATAATTTAAAAAAACACCAAGGGAAGGGTTGTACGCACGTCATGAACTTTACACACTGCAACTGGCTTCCTGACTTACCACACTTTATCATTTTTTCATTACTAGCACTTCTCTGCGATTTTGTTCTATAAGAATTAAGGAGTTGACTTGGTTTAAAGTGCTGGGATAGAAAGCAAAAGTGGGATAGGTATAAGTCAACTTGGGTATTTAGAGAAAAAATACATTAGAATTATAATAGACATCATGCGAAGGGTTGTACGCACATTATGAATATTACATACTGCAACTGGGCTCCAAGTTACCACAGATTATGCTCAAATCATATATTAAATACTAGCATCTGCACGCGACTTTATTTGTATGGAAAAATGAATTTGGGCCGGAACAATTTACCGAGATAAGAAGTCACCTGTTATCTGTGTGCCAAATGTCATTTAAATCAATTTAATTGATTTTATTGCATTGATTGTCTAACAACTGAACGAGGAATAACAACTTGCAAGTTTATAGATAATGACGACTAGCCGTGGCACAGTACTTCGCAGGTGGGGTTCTAAACCTCTACTTTTACGTCTATGTATATAGATATATAGATAGTGTTAGGTATGATTATAATTTAAATTATAAAAGTAGATGCATTACCTTATATGATAATCATGACATAAGACGAATGTGATTGACTCGTTACAATGGCGGCATTAGTGACTTATCGTGATAACAGTGCTACCATGAAGGATAACAGTATAAAGAATTTCTATTGGTGGTTGTTATGGCGGCAATTAGACGAAAGATGTGAATTCTTAACGTGCAATATGTTTATATATCCGTGATTATTCCACTTAGACTCGACGTAATTCTTATTATTGATATGCTTCACAACAGATTAAATATTGGTCTATGTTCCGATAAGCATTTAAAAAATATATCTAAGCCTCTCTGTAGAGCTTAGATCACAGTTGTACCCTCAATATACGTAGGTATACTTCAAGACCATTCACCCACGAATGTCCATCTCCGAAGTAAGCTCGGCTCTATATAATCTCTCGCAAGCCTGCCTGTTTGCTTATCGCTGTCTAGACGTAACATGGGCGCAGTTTCTGCAATCTCGCATTTTTTTCCTCCATTTTTCACTACGTCATTTTATGTATCTACTGTGAGGGATTTAAATAATACGTAATCACGTGGCTGCACTTTTATCTCTAATGGTCTCAAGGACCTAAGTGAACAATCACGAATATGTTTAACACGTTGTTTTATAGGAACTTACGTTAAGTATCAGGGTCCGCTTAGATTACAGCCACATTCTCTGCAATCTAAGCGGACCCAGATACTCAACCGGGATAACGCTTGAAAGAAGAAACTTTATAGGAACTTACAACTTCGATCTCATTGCTGACATAACGATCACCAATAGATATAATAAATAAATATATACAGGACTATATGACACACGGACGTCTGTTCCTAAGGTAGACAACTTAATCTCTGTGTTATAGATAACAACCGCCTGTTATACACAAATATTATTTTTTAGAAATATATAATTACATACATATGGATTATTACCCAGACCCACTCGCTATCCCCCCATCCAGACTCGAGATGGGAATCGAACCCACGAGCCCCGGAGCAGAAGGGAGGACCAATCGCCCTTGATGCAGTGCACCATGTGCCTAGGCTATGGTCACGGAAGACGATTCTGCAAGGAAAGCGTAGAAAAATGTAGTCACTGTGGCGGAGCACACACCAAAGCGGAATGCGCCGACTGGCTCGCGGGTGGTAGCCCAACCTGCTGTAACTGTGCAGTCGCTGGAATAGAGGCGACACACAACGCTTTTGACCACGAATGCACAGTGAGGAGGAAGTGGGACGCACTCGCGAGGGAGTCGGTAGCGTACTGCTAAGGTTATCCCAGCGACTACATTGGATAAAACGACACACAAACCCAAACCCCAAACTACAAAACCGCACCTAGTCATGCAAGCAAACCTCCAGCGGAAAGAACTCGCGACGAACGAACTTTTATTAGAAGCAACCAAGAGCACAATAATTTAACCAAAAAGAAATTAATTAAACAACGCGGTTAGAAAAATGTCACAAACACAAACTAATTATCTCGTCAGCGACCAGTGACGATTCATCACAAAATGATCTCTAAGAATGATCTATTTAGAATGAACTATATAGAAAAGAACTATGTAGAATGAACGCGATTCTAAAGATGTACCGACTTTTATGCTATAACTTGCTCATGCGCAGTTGACATATCCGTTACTGAGCAGGCGCGACCGGAAGCTACTCCTAACAAATTATTATTTTTTTAAATCAATTAGTGATAAATTTTACGATATAAAAGCTACGTTTACAAGGGTTCCGAGAGAAGAGCCGTTCTTGATAATGCGAGCATAGCTAGAATAAAGGGCTTTAACACTTAATATAAACAAACACTTTGAATTTTAGTAAATTGTTTTTAATCTAAGAAATTTACATCAAAACCTAGTTATAATACATTAAGGGATATAGCAGTCTGTTTGCCCAAAAGGTTCCTTGAACCATTTTCTATAACGTAATATTTTGTTGCTACTGATTTAGTGCCAATATTTATCTGTGCATCAAATTAATCAAGAACTTTTATCTGAAGACTTTTGTTGGTTAAAAACTATTACTTTAGACGGTTTCATGTAGGTCCATATTTTATCATTTATAATGTTATATGTACTACCAGAATCAATAAGGATTTTAATTTTAACTCCTCCTACCTGACAAATAATTGTTGCATCATCGTCGATATGGAAAATATAGTCAACAGATATTGAATCTTTATTGTTATCAACTTCTATTCTAGGTTTTTTACATCTTTAGGTGAGGGCGCATTTATAATTGCCTCGATCTTTTTATCGTCGGTGTGCAAACCCTCCTTATCAATTTTATAACCTAAGTACGTCACACTATCTTTAAAAAATTCGCACTTAGACCAATTTACGCGTAATCCTGCTTCCCTCAATCTAGACAAAACCGCACGTAAATTTTTTGTGTGTGATTCTTTGTCCTTTCCTGTGACGCATATATCATCCTGAAAAGCTACAGTAAAAGGTAAACCGCTTAGAGTTTCCTCTATCAATTTTTCAAAATTTTCAGGTACACATTTTATTCCGAAAGGTACTCTTTTATAAACAAAAGTTCCTATATGTGTAGTTATAGCCGTCATAGGCTGTGAATCCTCCGTAAGTAATATCTGCTGATAGGCGTGAGATAAATTGCAATAACTTAAAAATTCCTTACTAATTTCCTTGTTATTTGTCAACCTACATAAATTGTTTTCGTTTATTTGCAGTCCAGTCATAGTCTCCAAATCGTTTCTTTCCCTCGCGTAGACTGGGCAGTCTGTTATAAGGTGAACCACGCTCTCAACTGTTCCCGGCTCGCAGACGCACGATGGGTTCTCCTTACACTTGAATCGGAACAAGTATTCGGAGAACCCACCGTGGCCCGTGAACAACTGTGACGTTAATGGTGAGGGTTCGTGCGACCTATTAAATTTATATGCCGTTTCTACGTCCGGGAAGTAAAGTTTTGTCGTAGATGCTGTGTCGCCTGTCCTGTACCTCTCGTTCCATTTGTCAATCGATTCCGCTCGAAGCGTTCGCTTGACAAATGAAACGTTAATGGGGGGAAAGGTTATAAGTGTTCACAGTGAATGTAATATTTCTCCTATTTTTTTCCATTTAATATGAAAACGTCCAATGTCACTTATAAATTTTCATATTCTGAAGAATTTCGAATTTCTGTATGGAGTAGGGGGGATTGTTTTTTTAATTTCTATTGAACTGTCTATTGAAAATCGAAATTATGAAGAGCTTACTGGACAAATTTTGAAAAAGTCAAGTTGCTTGGTCACAGATCCCTCCTTACAATGTTTGTAATTTTAAAAAGGAATAATTCGATTTTGACATTCTGTACAAGATGGGGGCGTTGACAACATCCTACCAAAAAATTGTAATTAAATTTAAATTGAATCGTTACCCTCCCCCCCATTGTATTTTAAAATTGATTGCTGATGGAGATATTTACCTCCCTTTAGCCCTTACCTGCTCTTCACTGAACAGTGCTTCCGGAACCAACATTCCAGGGGCTTCCATCAGAAACCATGTGTCTGCCGCTGCAGGAGTCAGAGGTGCCAGCTGACTTTCCTCAACGGCAGAAGGGCTGTCGCTGTTCCCACTATTCACCAGCAGTGGCTGACCTGTGACAGACTGAGGGGCTGACATCTCGCTCTCCACAGGTTCCAGGGGCACTATTTCAGTGTTGGGTGGTGAAAGCATCTTATCCAGAATATCAAGGATGGCGTCAAAACTCAGTTCCTCCATCATCTTATCTTCCCCAGATGCCCCGCCACAGGGCATGCATTCAGCTGCAGAGGGTGGCTGTGCTGGTGGACTCTGGCAGAAACAAAATACAGGGGACATTTATACCAGACCTTTTCAGGTAAAAACAGGGCTAAGACAGGGTGACGGATTGTCTCCCATACTGTTCAACATAGTCCTGGATAAAATCATGAAAGAATTCTGTAAAGAAAATAACTCAGGAGCCATAATGGGGAACAAAAGCAGCCATGTAAAAGTGAGTTGCTTGGCGTTCGCAGACGATCTTGCGCTTTTGGCAGAGTCGGAGGAAGAGGCCATTAACCAAATAAATACGTTACAAGCAGTAGCAGAAAAAGCAGGCCTACAGATATCATCTGAAAAAACAGAGCTTATGACTACGGACAAAAATTTAATAAAACAGTGGTAAGCAGCAACTGTGGAAACATAAAGGTCACCAGAAAATTTAAATATTTGGGAGAAATATTATGCTACAACGGTTCTGAAAAGGAGAGCGTCCCCCAGGTTTTACCTACAACTCTTCTGCAGCGCCAGAAAAGTTTCGTAGCCCTGCTCGTTACATTAGCTAAGTGTTTACTCCAATTCAGTTTTGCGTCAAAAGTGACGCCCAGATATTTAACTTCTTTGGTTAGTTGTAACTCTTGCCCAAACAATTTAATGCTGTTGAGTTTCGTTGAGTTTTCTTATGTTGGTGAAAGCAACCAACTTAGTTTTAAGTGGATTAACTGAGAGTCCTTGTACAAGGCACCATTCCTCCACCGTTCGCAGTGCATTGCGCATAATGCCTGCCACAACGTCCGGGAATTTCCCGTTGGCGACTATGACAATGTCATCAGCGTACCCCTGCGTCCATATTCCTTTGTCGTTTAGTGACCTGATAAGGTCGTCCACGACCAAGCTCCACTATAATACAACTTTATTCACACTAAGACATTGATACCAATTATAATATCTTCATAGATTTCAAAAATGTTATCACTTTTCAAGTTGTCAGATCAAAATCATAAAAAAGGAAATAAATGCAACGACTTTGATTTCATGGTCGATAATATCACAGGGGAACAAAAAAAATAAAATTTTCTGCGGCGTGTATTTTATTAATGATTTTTGTAAACACGTATATTGGACATACACAGTATGTTTTTACTTTTTTTAGATTGACTCTGGTTCTTGAGATAAACGAATCACAAGAAATTAATGAAAAAATGTAAAGTATCCTCTAAAAGTCACAATAATTTTATTGTAACCCACAAAGTTTTATTTTTTATAATAGTATCTGCTTGTAACTAATATTCTAATCAGCTATTAGAAAAGCATATAAAGGTTTGGGAAACCCTCCACGAACACGGAAACACAGGTGGTGGAATGACAAATGCGATGAAGCACTTGAAAGAAGATTAAAGTTTTGGAAAAGGTGGAATTCCAACAAGACAGAGAAAAGGTGGAAAGAGTTCAGAAGGAACAACACCAGAAATCTTTACAGAATATTCAAAGAGGAGCTACAAGGTTATCAACCACCAAGTCTCTGCTTCCAGAGGAAAGATGGCAGCATAGCTACCAATAACAAAGAAAACTGTCAGCTCTTAGCAGACTATTTCAACGAGCTGCTAAACTGTGAAGGACCTCTGGACAGACTAGTGGCCCATCAATCAATCCACAAGAACCCAGATTCCAAACCTCCAAGTCTAGACGAAATCAAACAGATAATCAAAGAGCAAAAGTATTTGGAATTGTTGAAGAATCATTTCTATTCGTGTTATTGAGGTTTGAAATTTGATCTTATTGCAAGTAAAAATCACTTCATCAACTTTGAACATTACCTAATTTTTAGTATTTTTAAGGGTTTAGGATTAAAATAACTACTTTGTCAAAATTATTAGTTATCTTAGGTTAAAATAAAAATAAAATTATAACGTAGAAACGTTCAATTTTTTTTATTTAATTTTTCTTATGAACAATCGGTATTTTTGAAAATTTTACAAAAACCTGAATAATTCAAAAACGGCGCAACTTTTGTATAAGGCATGTTGCGTTTATTTTGTTCCTCATAGGCCATTCTATCGCCCGGTTCAAGGTTGACATCTACCCACCAAAGACCCTGTATATTGCTTTCGACTTTTATGCTAGGGGCTCTGCGTGCGTGGTTCAAAGTATATGGGATACCCGACAGGATTGCGTCCGACGGGGGTATGGAGTTCGATAATGCCGCGGTCCGGGCTGAGGCGCGGGCGCGTGACATTGTTTGGCGGATTAATACCCCTGGGCACCCCAAGAGTAGAGGTGTCATAGAACGGCTGCATAGTACCCTCAGCGATCACCTACGTATTTATCAGGTGGATAAAGGTCTGGATCCGGACATAGCGATGGAAAAAGCAGTGGCGGCATATAATGGGTCGGTGCATGCGGTTACTGGGTTCTCCCCCTTCGAAATTGTTTTCGGGCTGCGTCAACGCCGCAGGGATGTTCGAGAGACGGCCGTGGATGAGGCCGTCATGGCCCAGGTTGCGAACCATCGTGTTTCGCTCGGCCAATCCATCACTAATTGGAGTCTGTTCTGCCACACTCATTGCCTTCATTCTGCCATTCCCTCGTCAAGAACCGTCACCCAAGAACCCCCCGAGTCCATAGATCTCTCTTTAGTTCCCAGTGAATACCATGATTTGAAAGAAGCTTTTTCTAAAGACCGTGCGTTATCTTTGCCTCCGCACAGGCCTTATGATTGCAGCATTGACTTAATACCTGGTGCTCCTTTGCCCACTAGTAAGCTGTATAATTTATCTAAACCTGAGAGGGAGGCTATGGAAGCTTACATCACTGACTCTTTGGCAGCTGGACTTATTCGCCCCTCTTCAGCTCCCGTAGGAGCTGGTTTTTTTTTCGTGGACAAAAAGGACAAGTCCCTCAGACCTTGTATTGACTATAGAGGCCTAAATGAGGTTGTACATAAATTTCAAAAACACGGTTACTTTGTTCTATCTTAGCTTAATATCGCTTTCTACACATTATGCCCATACCTTTTTCTTAATATCAGTTGTAGTTCCAATGCATTTAACCTTCCTCGGTCCCTCAAATACTACATACACTTGAGGCCTTCGGGTCATATTGACCCGATGTATAAAATATGAAAGAATTGTTTGAAATTAAATACAAATCAAATAATTTCTTAAACACATTGATGAAATAACTATAAGGATACATTAACGACTACATATTCTTCGTCTATTACTTACTTTTCCGACAATACAAAAAGTTCAAAATTTCAGAATTTTCACAGATTTTAGATCGCAGAAATTTGTTTGAAACGTTTCAAGGACATATAGCCTGAAAAATACGTATTTCCAATAATGCTGTTAAATTAAAAAGCACACATCTATATCAAGATCCAAGTTTTCACTAAACTTAACAACTAGCAATTTAGTTGCCTATCAACTGAAACGGGTTAAGCACTTAAAGTTTAACGTTTCGACCAAAATAAGTTTATCAATCAAAATGGATAAAAACCCTACAGTTAAATATTCTAACCAATGTAGTTAAGTATTAAGTATATCTGAAATCATCGACCATTGGATTTAATGCTGTTAATATAAACAGGCTCACAGCCTTATCATGAGGTGCATATGGAAAAACAAACCAAGTTACCTCTCTACAATTTCCCGGATGACATGTTTTCATAAGAACCCACAAAACAAGACTAGCCGACAAAATCATGACAGCTGTAGGGGTAAATAAAAATATAAAATGTTTAAGTGCGGGTCCTGATGGGTTACCTCCTGTTTTTGCTATGGAATGTCGCGAAGCCTTAGCTCTACCTCTTTGTATTATATTTAATTCATCGTTAAGTTGTGGGATTTTTCCCTCGGTATGGAAAGAGGCCAGAATTGTCCCCATTTTCAAAGCTGGCGATAGCTCATCTGTAAAAAATTATAGACCCATCTCTGTTTTATCTGTATTCAGTAAACTTTTTGAATCATTGCTTCTCCCTATTCTTACTTGGCATATGAAACAACTTTTATCTCCACAACAATATGGATTCACACATCGCCGCTCTACTACAACTAATTTGGTCTCATTTACACCCTTCATCACCAAAGCCGTCGATAATCGTATACCTGTTGATACCATATATACCGTCTTGGGTGAAGCGTTCTACACGATCCTAAGGTACACAACTTCATGCCTGCAGGTAACAGACGCCTGCAATACATAAATATTTTATTTTTTAGAAGTATGTAAATATTTACATTTAGATAATACACCGGGGCTCGACCTGGGAGTCCAATCCACAACCCATGGAGCGAAAGGCATGTTCACTGCCAACTGCGCCAACGGGATTTCTAAATTAATATGAATTCATTAATAACAAATGTGGACACGGCTTTATACGTTGATTATACTGGCTTTGTTGTTAAGACGCTCCCCGTTGGCATTGACGCGCGTCGTGCTCTTGATACGTGCCAGATAATATTACACGATTCATCTGCGAAGATACCTCTGCCGGAAGTAGATTTCATAGGATGGCGCTACGAAGGTGAGGTGACTTTATAGCAGTGTTTCCCACTAATTTAATGAAAAAGAAAAATTTCATTATACTATATATTTACTATATTTTATTATCCCATAATATTGTCCCCCTTCTCGATCCGTAATAGTTCACTATTTTGGCGTTAATATCTATATATATATCTGGAATGGCTCGAGTCTTGACAATAATCTATATATTTTGGACAATACACACAATATCTTTATAATTTATAGCCTATGTGTTATTCTGATGTATGATTCTGATGTATAAACTATATTATTTTAAAGCATTATTAAAAACTTGCACAGTCCTGGCGAGAAGTATCGACGGTGCAATTCCAGTTAGTGGGTTCAGCACTTACAAAGGCTTGAGGCACCCATGATGATGAAATTATAACATGGCCACCGAAGTGCCTACCGACGCCCATGGACATCTGCACGACGGTAAAGCAGGTAACATATAAAGATTTTAACCCTGAATCTATTAAAGGAATCAAAGTGGATTATGGTAAAGAAAGGTATAGAAATCTTTTTCCTTGCACAACATTTCTGTGAAACCACTTAGAGACCCATACGAAAAGCGTCCCTAAAAGTGTCTATTTAAAGTGCCGGCAAAGCATCTGCGATAGCATTGGCGGTACAGTGGTCCATGGGAATTGGTAGTCACTCAAGAGTCTATTCATTTGCGCCTAACATCTGCGTTGTTTTGTAAATAAAGACAGCTATACATAGGGATTAAATATGTTATTTTACTATCGCACAATTTCTCTCTGGAATCAGTTGCCGGCTTCGGTATTTCCGAACGGATACGACTTAGGGACCTTCAAGAAAAGCTAAAAATACGCCTTCGTGTCCCAACTGTACGGGACCGACCGGCCCCTGTGACGCCGCGGGAGGGGAAGGGTTGTATCGGATGCGAGTCCTCGGCAATGCATGAGTGTAGAGCGAGGTCCTCGTGAACCAAGACCCCCGTCGCCGCCGGCGGGGACGGGGTGTGAGCCAACAGTTGTTCGCCGGGAGGGCTATATATAGTGATCGTTCCTAGAAACTTCGCTAGCGTTAGTTGGAGTTCCTATGATATATGACAGCGTTTGTACCGCGTCCATCGATCTGCCTGTACAGCGCCATCTAGTTTGCTGTGGCATATCTTTCCACTCGACATCATCGCCATCTTGTTATGTAGCGGCGGGTACAGACAGCATCAAAATCGAAATTTAAATACTTCTTTTTTTGATCCTGCAGGTGGAGGAGACCCGCTGCCATATATTACAAGCAGCTATATATGTTTCAGTCTAAAAATGGACGCCCCTCCACTGGTAATTGCAACGCTTGTTGTGTGTGTGTGTGTAGCGTTTTTATGGTAAACTCAAAATCCACCAGGCACTGAAAGCCAATGATATTGCTAATGAAGCTATTTTGCATGTAGTGAGAGGTCGTGGCCTAATCAGTGGTCGGCATTTGAGTCGATCGCTAGGTTAAGTTGCTCTTGCTGCGATCGGATGATAGATGGGTGATCCATTCTAACACTGGTTTATATTTAATACCCGCCCTTCTCCGTGTTTCGGAAGGCACGTAAAAGAGTGGGACCCGATTAATGTTACTTTGTGATATTAGTCGTAAAGTTGTAAAAATCGTGCGGGTTCCGAGGATGACGTCAGATGGGTAGAAAAGCAAACATTGGAAGTGAACAAGGTGTAAGATATTAATGGAGATAATGAAGGTACCATCAGTTACTACATACTTGTTTATAATACCACATGCTTTTGACTTCTTCCCAAAGGCGCAGTGGTCAGTGACACTGCCTTCCGCTCCAGGGATCGTGGGTTCGATTCCCGCCTCGACTCTGGGCGTATTATTATATAAAAATAATATTTGTGTATAACAGGCGCATGTTACCTATAACACAGGCATTAAATTGTCTATCTTAGGAACAGACGTCATATAGATGGCACACGGACTAAACTGGAATAAATATATACATTTCCTGAATATATATATTTTTATTCTAAAACTATCAATTATGAGGCCATTATACACAATTGTACAATACGGACTCTATAATTTATCAATCGAACCCACAACTCACGGAGCAGAAAGCAGGGTAATTGCCAACTGCACCAACATATGTATGTATTTATACATATCTAAAAAAATATATTTGTGTATAACAGGCGTCTGTCACTTTTAACACAGGTATTAAGTTGTCTACCTTAGGAACAGAGGTCCCTGTGTCATATAGTCTATTTTTTTTTATATATATAATAATATTATTATATATATTTATTATACAATAATATTCTTATATATATTTATTATATAATAATATTATTATTATTATTATATAATATGACTGGAGTGATGGATGTGGGGACGAAGTCAGCAAAGCTGAAGTGGGAATGGGCTGGGCACGTGGCAAGGATGGACCCCCCAAAAGTGGGCCAATGTCGCGACAGTATGGGCTCCCACCAGTGGCCTTCAGGCAGGTCATCCTTGAAGACGCCCTTGCTGTGAATAATGGTGAAAAAAACAGCCACTTGCCTATTTGCCCCTTGACACATGAAAAATAAACTTTTTTTTTTAAACACCGGTCTCGGCCATCTAAGCATAACACAAATTGATATCTTTGGAACTAGTTTCTTAGTTTCTTATCATAATTATAATTAATTCGTACCAATTGACCATCGCAAGTATATTTACGGCATATAATTATTAGTATTTCATAATAATGGCAAATAAGTATGCCACAAGTACACCTAAGATATACATAGTTCTTGTATATATTCATACAAGGATATGGCGAACTGAATATACGGGAACGCGGACTATTAAAATTATAATGAAAACCCTAATAAATTTTACAACGTATTTAAACAAAAATAGAGCATCAAGGTGGTGAGGGTGAAATTTCAAGTTCTGGCGAGATGTCCTGTGGTGGAATACAGCTGTCGGTATTATTCCTAATAACTTCTCGGAACACTCTCCGTGATACATGCGGTAAAAGATGCAGAGTGAAGCCACATCTATTCGCAAAGCCAAAGGTTCGAGCCGAGCCGAACGGAAAGAGGTGGGTTGCTAACAATTCGAGCCGCTCTACATTGTATGCGGTCAAATGAAAGCAGCTGATATTCAGGGGCTCCCGCCTAAAGTTAACAGCTGTATTCTATGTGAAGGCGAACTTGAGCCTTGTATAGTTGCAAACGATGGGCCGGTATGAAGTACTGATTCGCCCTGGTGAGGACACCAAGCTTTATGGAGGCTAATTTAGCCTTCTCTATCAAGTGACCGTGGTAGAGTGCCGCGCTGGAAATGCGGACGACCCGGGTTCGAATCCCGGCCAGGACAAATATTTTCTCTTCAAAATAAAATTATTAAAAAGGTACTTAGGTATTCTCGCCACCCCAACAATTCTTCTGCGCATAACCTTCTCCTATATTACGTATTACCACCACAAACTGACAAATTTTTAAATTGTAAGCTAAAATGTTTGTGACAAATCATGAAATAAAACACTTTATTTAAAAAAACACTTTATTTACAAAAAAAAAACATTTTATTTAAAAAGAAATTAGTCGTTTTTCGCTGGAAAATAGGCCGATATACAAACTAAGATAGATTCAAAACTTACGTTCTAAGATACGTTCTAAGATAGTTCCAAAACTTACGTTTACCAAAATACAGTTTCATCTGATGATTTCGGTCTGCAGCCGATTTGGGCCTGCGCGTCCGGGTACCAGTACCTCTTTCTCACATAAGATCGGCGTGAAGTGGAGGCAATGTTGTTACATCACACTTGATGTTCGATCACTATCGTATTACTGTCGCGTTTCGTACGGTTTGTGTGACTTTCCGGTGGCCCAATCTTTATATTAAAGGCATGCAAAGCACCTACTAGTCTTCTAGTGGTGCAGATGTCCATGGGCGTCCGTAGTCACTTATGTGAACCGCTTGCTCGTTTGCCCCTTATAACATAAAAAAGCACAAATGACGTAGATAAATTAAAAATTGGTGGAAAAATACGTGACAGAAACGAATAGGATTTTGAGGAGGTCGTGGCCTAATCAGTGGTCGGCATTTGAGTCGATCACTAAGTTAAGTTGAATCATTAGAAATTGTTTTATTAGTCTAGGTGACTCTTTTTGCGGAATGAATTCGCGACACAGTTCGTTGTTTGGTAGTGAGTTTGGCGATGGAAAGAAGCATAATCTTATTGAGGCCGAAGTTGCAACTGTGATGTCGATGACACAGATAATTAGGGAATCATCAGGAGACATATTTTAATCATTAGCTACCCAGAGAAGTTTTGACAGGTACGTCAGAATGTCGTCGTTAAGTTTGGAGGGTATATACCGTCCAAAAGTGTTTTTAACATGTCAGTGATCAATATAAAGAGCGCTCTTAAACCTACACCTGGGTCACAAGTCCCGGGCACTGCTATGGTTCCCTCCTCTGCAACGCAATGGGCCCGACACCCGCGGAATGCTAAGAAAATTGCCCCCTAAAATGGTGCCAATCTTGTACGTGCGCATTTGCCGCTCCTGTCTCACACGAGTGGAAAATGCATACATTTCTTACATACTTTCAGCGTGAAGATAGATGTAAGAAGACGGTTAATAAAATTTAAAGCGTGTATTAATAGACGGTACTAAGGTTGCTAATTGGTTACGTAAACTCAATGGTTTGAGAATCGGTGTTTGCTTGCGACTTTTTTTGGATCTACCATTGGTTAGGAATTGGCCCCTTTTCAGAGGGATGACTTTTCAGGGCACAAAAGTTATGTTTACGCCGTTTTTTTTTTCTCTTAAGCTGTTTGATTTTTGCTTCAACATGTGTATGATGAGTGTATGTGCATTGTTGTTCCTCAAAAGGTAGAGTATCTCATGTTGAGCCCAAACACCAGTACGTGGACGAAGTAAATTATATTCATGTGGCTAAATTTTGGAATTGGACTTTATGATTTTATGTTACTCGAGAAGAAGCAGACCGACACTTTTACAATTTGAGTTAAACTTGAAAAGTGAGAAAAAGACGAATTTCTTAGCATTCCATGGATTCACCGTGCGGATGAAGAAGGAAAGAAGCGTAACAGTGCCTAGGGCTTGTGATCCAGGTGTAGACTTAAGAGTAAAATAGAGAGCGAGAGAGAGAGAGAAATGAATTTCTTAGCATTCCATTGATTTACCGTGCGGTGACATCCCGTTGCAGAGGAAAGAACCATAGCAATACCCGGAACTTGGGCCCCAGGTGTAGGTTTAAGAGCGCGCTCTTTGTAGTGGCTTAATTTAGTAATAAATAAATTGTATTTTTCCACGTAGTGAGTATCGAGGGCAAGGCACAAATAAATTCACGCGTCACAAACTCCTGCCGTGATTGCGGAGGATGTCAGCCATTAAGGACCCCTCGTACTCCTGCCCGATAAGTGAAACGGGCGACGGTTACAGGTACGGCGGCCTGCCTACCAAACATTTATCGAGTTTAAATCGATCGATATTACACGCTACAACACTTAAAAACACCAGCCAAGTAATACCTCATTTTTATGTCCCAACGCAAAAACAAATAAAAGTTTAGCCTGTCTGATGATAGATACCTGGCCTATTTTTTATTAAAATGATTTTATAACTGAAATTTTCGTGATTAATTCGTACTTATTATACGCGTGAGTTTAAAAGCCGTTTTATAATAAGTATTAAAATAACATTTGTTGTAACATTGAAAGATTCAACATAAACTCATTTGAGTTTTACCGCGAATCATAGCCATTGCTTTTGATTTTAAATAACTCAATTCAAGTCATTCTTAAATTACATCACACGTTAAAGTTTTATGAACATACTTGTACGGGCATCGATTTAAGAGACATCGGTAAACTCGTTGACTATTAAAGTGCTGAGTGCGTGAAGGAATGACCTACATTATTGTGCGGTGCTTTGCCCGTACAATACTATACAAAATAATTAAAAGAAACCGATGTTTTCTTGATTATGGATCGTCATACTAAGGGGAAGGGGGTTTCAAATATGCAACAATTAGTGACAAGGGAACGACTTAAAAAATCGTAAAATTCGTGTGACGTAATCAATGGATGACCCATAAAGTCAGTACGCCCTTAGACAACTAAGAGACGTCAGATGACGGCAACAATTAGCTACGCGTTCACTGTTATCTGCCATACGAATAAACTAAATATATAGATCAGCACAATATAGCAAGGAAGACGAACTAAATGTAAACTGGACTGACTAATTTTTAAAAATCACTAAGAATCACTCTTGACCATTCCGTTTCACAAAAGGAATAAAACGGGAATGTGTGCCATCAGTAAACAACGTAGTTGCTTCTATAATTTTATTTTATTCGGGCGTAGATAATTTGGAGAAAAAGTTTAATCATCGGTAGACGTCATCACGATGTGTCGCGTCACCTTCACTTTCGCTGTCGGTGAACAAGAGTGATAACAAATATGACGTGTGATTCTGACCTAGTGAGTAAGATATTCGAAATGAAGATTATTGCGGCCATAACTTTTTTGTTTTGACTATTCTTTGACTGCTATTTCGCAGTGAAGAATTACTAGGGGCACTTTGATGGTGGCACCAATAGGGGAGAAAAAAAGGAATAATAGGAGTTAAGTTAAGTTAAGTAATAAAGGAGGAGGCGTGGTATGGGCATGTGATGAGGACAGATGAAGGATATGTTGGTAGACCGAAGAAACGATGGATGGATTCTGTGAAGGAAGACATGAGAAGGTGACAGAGCAGAGTGGAAAAAGAAACATGTTTTGCCAAACCCTACATAACGTGCGGTAAGGGCAGGAAGAAGATGACTGGGCATCATAGATTTAAAAAAAAAACACTTTTTTTCAAAATACTTTATCTATGAATAACATTCCTTTAAACGTAATGTCTGTACTAAGAAAGGTGCGATAATAAGCCACGGAGATCGGTGATCAAACTAGGTCTTTCTGGACTCTCGTCAATGCTTTCCTTCAAAACATAGATGTGTCCAATACATACTCTAAACTCTAAATACTTTAATTGAAATAAATCTTTGCATTGTTCTATATTACGCCATCCAAAATGACCACTTGCCGACAATGGAGCAACAAGCCGTGTTATTTCGCATAAATGACAATGAAATGTTAATTGGATACAGTTTTATTGTCCGACGATGACATATAATTCCTGTCCGTTTGTGTGTCGTGTCTCATTGTTATATTAATTGTGTGGTTCTACTTTCGAGAAATATGTATTTACATGACTCTTACATTTTTACTAGCTGTACCCGCGACTTCGTCCATGTAAAATTAGGTAAAAAAATAGATATAAATTTAGCGTGATGATGTACAGCCTTCCTCGATAAATGTTCTGATCACTGAAAGAATTTTTCAAATCAGACCAGTAGATCCTGAGACTGGCACGTTCCAGCAAACAAACAAACAATCTCTTCAGCTTTACATATTAGTATAAAAGTATAGTTTACTTTTTTATAAATAACAATATTATCTATGGAACATACTTCTGCTCAGGGATTTTGTGTGGGGTATGCAGGCACACGCAGTACCTCTAAAGGAAATAACGAAAAATTGCTATAATAACTGAAAAAAACGAATGAATTTGAAAATATAAATATTATAATAAATTATAATAATAAATTTATACGTAGAAGAATCCTGTTGAATTTTTACTTCTTTTTTAATATAAACAGTGGCAAATATCATGGGCCATCTCCAACGAGTAATAATATATAAAAACGAAGATATTTCGAAGCTTGAATAAAGTATAATATATTTTAGGTATTAATTACTAGCCACTTGCACCGCTATTAATATCAAAATGCGAATTAATTTGTAGAAAAAAAGAGAACAAAAGTGCTCACGACTTCTTACCATCTACACATATTGACCCTGAGTTTGCTGCACCGATACAGAGGACGCGCTAATAGCTTATAGGTGATGTTTAAAAACTTTGTATGGAAAAAAGTGTCAGCGATTCACCATGCATTACCCATGACACAGTAGACTATACTAATTTTATCATTTTAACTAATTTTTTTGTATTAAAAATTATTTTTTTATAAAAAATTAAATTTTTGCGAACAATATGTGTATAATATGAACAGTCAGTTAGTAATAACAAGTTCTGCAAGTAAAATCGGCGGCCTTATCGCTAAATAGCGAATTCTTCCAGGCAACCGAAAGTATAGTAGGGATAGAATTTTATTACAAAAATGATTAGGTGGTGATAAAACAGGGAAAACAATTAGAATTAACTTAAAACAGCAACAGAACAAG
Source organism: Charaxes varanes (assembly GCA_024363005.1). NCBI lineage: Eukaryota > Metazoa > Arthropoda > Insecta > Lepidoptera > Nymphalidae > Charaxes > Charaxes varanes. The sequence goes on along the minus strand of JANCMC010027096.1, from coordinate 161,041 downwards.
AACAGTATATGTGTAACGTGAACGTGAACGTGAACAAGACGTGTATAATATGAACAGTATGTGTATGTATTCTTTTATTTTATTTTTTTGTCATTTTTACAATTTTTTTAATAGTTATTCCGTTATTCGGGACGGAGACAAAGAAAAACAAATTAAAAATCATTAAAATAAGTTGAGCAGTTCTCGATCTATTGAACAAACCCGACGAAGAATTTTACCTGGGAAAATATGTGTACGTGTGTGTGGATACTTTCATATATGCTGTCCTCTGTCAGACCTTCTTGCATGTGTCAAAGCGTAAAAAATGTGAAGTTTATTATATTATTAATAATAAAAAATAGTTTACATAACGCTAATTTATATTTTCTGTTCTATTAATGCCTTTCCCAACTTTAGGATTATGTTATGTGAGGTTGATGAGGGCCACAAAGCAGATGACCCAGCTGTATCTTTTATACTCGTCTCTTCCCTTTATTCCCGCAACCTCAAAAATCCAGTCGAGCAGTTTTGGAACGGCCCGCCACCTAATGGAACCGTATGAATTTTTTTTAGCGATATATAGCCTATAACCTTCCTCGATAAATTGGCTATCTAAAATTGAAAGAATTTTTCACGAATACTATATATAGACCTTACGATGAACAACAGTCGGCAAGGGGCGGCCGCTCCGGGCAACTCCAACTAGCCTGGACACGAAGATCTTCCTTTGTAGTGGTTTAACATATCGACCTACGCTCCCACCTTTCATTCCTCGCCGAAACTTTCCGGCTAGATGTGCCTTCCCATATGTGAAAGTACTGTCATATATAACTATAAAATGAAATAAAAGAACAAATTCCAAATAGTTACGAAATGTATTACGAAAAAAGTGACAAGATGTGGAAACGATGAGATCTGTCTTTGTTTCGTCGTATCAGTTTCACTTGGCTGCATATTCATTTTTCATAGTGAATAGACTCGTTCTGATGGAAATAAGTCGACTAGAACTTCAGTGACATGAATCGGGAGTTGCTCTTTTGACGGGCATATTAGATATACCTATAAAGTATTCCTAATATTCTTTTTTATAAAAAAAAATAATTTATGGAGCACCAACAATTTCCGGCGACTTTGTTCGCGTAAGGTGGCGAGAGTCCTTGCACTTCCTTAAGGGCTGGCTGGACCTATCGATGAATCCGTTATTAGCGGATGTCTACCAGCTATAAACTACGTCCTTAACTTATTTCCACCTTATACGTCCCGCGGTTGTAGAGACTTCATGTTAGGTGACCCTTACTTCACGTCTGGGAAAACGAAAGGCAGGGTGTTCTCCCACCAGGAGGACTGACGATTTAGTTCGGGTCGCAGGATATCGCTGTTTACAAGCGGCACAGCATCGCCATTCGTGGAAATCAATGGAGGAGGCCTATGTTCAGCAGTGGACGTTATCACAGTTTGACAGCAGCTTGTCTGGGTCCCCGGGGATGGACTCGTTGGCGATCTGACACATAGCTCGATGGAATTGGAACTGGATGATGAAAGAGACGTAGTATCTAAAACAAACAATAATATATTGCTAGTTCCAGTCGACTCCACACAATTACTACCGTTGGTCAAGTAAACAATTTCATACATGGAGTCAAATATGGAAAACGGAAGATACATTTTATCCAGAAAAGTTCCAGACTTAAAAATTTGTGGTATAGACATAGTGAAAATGAGTCAATCTAGGATATTTGGTTCATGCAATACAATTAACATAGATTCAGTACCTTCAAGGAATTACTAAAATTAACTATAGTACAACTTAGGCTTACCTCATATATTCGGTGTTAGATGAGACATGATATTGGTAAAACCTATGTTATAAGTATCAGCAGCCTTCCATTTTGTCTATATATACATTAAATGGCTCATTTGATCGTGAGCTAGCTGCGACAAGTACAGCAGCATTCCGACATACCCAGGAATTGACTTTCTGCAGCGGTGCGGTAGAAGCCGGTTTGCATCAAGAACGAGGTACTGCGCTGTGTATACTCACGTACGAAGATAGGGAAAGTTCGCGTAAAGGTACGCAGAAAAACTACAGAGACGACAAGATGGACGATGTCATCATGGTGCATAAGAACGTATCTGAAGAAGCAGAAATAGTTCATAGTGAAGTTAGATTCGACCTGACGTGTTTGAGTAGTAACGATAAATCCTCATTGATCGATGTGGATAGATTTTCGTCACATGAACATTTAGAACGGATAAAAAGACGCCCACAAAAGTTTGTTCTAGTACATAATGAACTAGCGACCCACCCTGGCTTCGTATGACGTGACGTATGCATACATATAAACCTTCCTCTTGAATCACTCTGTTTAGTGATGAGAACCGCATTAAAATATGTTGCGTTGTTTAAAAGATTTATGTGTACAATACCGCGATGTTTGAAGTTTTTATACACTGTATATAATATATATTATGATGTATATAATATATATTATGATGTATATAATATATAGATGATATATTCCAGGACGGCCTTCCTAGCGTGCAGCGTGCAGGCCACGGCGCGTCGCTTCGGCACGGCCGACCTGACCACGCACGACTTCACCACCGACGACATGCGCAAGCAGATGACCGACAAGGAGTGGGACAAGGTGGGTTGCTACACCATTTTAGGCCTCAGTTACAGGTAACAGCCGCCTGTTATATGCAATTTTTTTTTTCTAAATATGCACATAATATATATGACGGGACAGCCGAATAAAAGTCGCACGACTTAGTTATGATTATATATATTAAAATAATTATCAATACATAAATCGCTAAAGATGTTCTCTCGTCGAGTTCGCCACAACAACTGCCTTAATCTTCAGTGAATACAAAAAGGAAAGGTCCGCAGGTAAAGCTACCTGCACTCGTACAGGTATAAATTATGACCTTTCGTCAATCACACAATTATAATAATCCAACATATAGAAGAGTGGCAGAAGCAAAGGAAGGCATATGCCCAGCTGTCATCATCACCCTCACCACCTTGATGTCCTAAAATCCACAACCGTGCGATTTTCAAGAAACACGCACGTTTCGCTTCGACACCGAAGCATCATCAGAAGATTGACTCTACAAAGGTTATTCGCAAAGTCAAACCTTATTGAAAATCCATCAAAAGTGGACAAACTTTGAATAAATGATTAAAAATATACTAAACTGGAAGATTATTAAACCACGGGAAAGGTTCAAATACTAAAGAATATACGTTCATAAATTTATACCTACTATTTTCGTACACCAATATAACCCAAGATGTATATGATATTACGCGCTGCGCCAGGCACATTCTGTTTTCACCTAATCTTGTGCGGCTTTGTACAAATCCTGAGGAATATCTCCTTATATTATTGTGATCCCCTCGTGTTAGGGAATGACAACGAAAAATTACACTCGCATACAAATTGGTCTACAGAATCAGAAACAAGAAAACGGTAATAATATAGGATAACCATTGGCCCTTCCATCTTTTACAGATGATTGTTTATGTACGCAGTCCACACCTCCGTTGATGGCTGTGCAAACCCATCCTTGATCGGCAGGAGTGGGCACAACCAGAGCAGACGAATTACGCGGTAGAACTCAATAGAATGTTACCGCTATCGTGCCGTTTAGATCTAACCGCAAGCCCATCGAACCATGCTTTGTCAAGGTGCTGGACGGCATGAGAAATGTCGAGCTACCACCGATGGCTGTCATCCGCGAGCCTCTCCCATTTACTATATTCGATATTAAATGATGACAGGTCAGGATTTATACATTTTTTAAATCGGAGCATCGAGCCTACATTACGCTTGGCATCCGCTGTAGGACCCAGCATGACCCCGGGCGATAACGATGCAGCGCATCTGCTGGCCTTCTGGTCGTGCAGATGTCCATGGGCGTCAGTAGGCACTTCGGTGCCTGCTGCCTGCTCATTTGCATTAAAAAAACGGTAAGTCTTGTTTATGTGGATAACATTAATTAAGAGTATAATCGATACCTCCGACGTAAGTCGTTGTAACCCCAAATTCCCAGCTTTACAGTAGAGCGTTACAATAAACTAAATAGTAGTATAACAGTCACTTTTTAATGTATTATTGTATACAATAATGTAATCGTCATTATTGAATATATAATTGTATACAAAAATATGTTATATAACGAGGTTTTTATGTCAATTTATACGAGCTTTGACGCCTATAAATAGTTAGCAGTTATTTTATTTAATGAATGCAAATTGATTTGAATTCACCCTTTGGATTTGTTAAAAGCATTGAAGTAAAAATTGCATAATTTTTTCGATTTAACTAAATCATAGCTCGCGATGCAAATTGAACCAAATATTTGTGTATTTGCATGTTGACTATAAAAGAGGTGTGAGGTAAATAATAACTGTTAACCGACTTAATTAAGAAGGTCTATGTATTATGAATGATTCTTTGTATACTCAGTGTAGAGACACTATTGCCAACCAATCACGTTACGGTCTATCGGAGAGGCCAACCTATGCAGGTAGATAGAAACATGTGTGGAATTACATTTGAACCTGGGCAGTCGACCAGATCCAAAAATAATCGAATATCAGTTTTCAATATATTTTCTACGGTATTCAGGAACGTTCCTACACACGTTATCGGCGTGTACAAAAATCCGTCCAGTACACCGTAACGTGGGTACGAGGCATTACGAGCTCCAAGACACGAGTCGAAGCTAGGTTCATAATATTTCTCTCCAGTTGCTAGCTATTTGTGAACAGTACCAGTGATGGACTTTCAAGAAGAGAGCTTCTTCTTCCTGACGTTATGCCGGTCTAGTACCAGGGTTAGATTAAAAAGATTTGACGTCATTTTTTTTTAAGTTCCAAGGGACAAACGAGCAGGCAACTAAGTGCCTTCTGACACTTATGGACATTTGCACAACCAGGAGCCTTGCAGATACGTTGCCGGCCATTACTGACGAGTTTAAGCCACGGGAAGTCTCAAAAACCGAACGAAACGCGACGACAATACCATCACTTGACGTGACAGCATCGCCTCCACTTCATGCCGATCTTATGGCCGAACGAAACGCGACAACAATACCATCACTTGACGTGACAGCATTACAACTTCACGCCGATCTAATGTGAGAAAGAGATACCGGTACCCGGACGCGCCATCCCAATTTGGCTGCAAACTAAAGAGACTACAAGCGTGGCTGTACCTATATAAAGATCTCTAAAAGATGCTGAGCCGATATTCTACACTCAATATTTATCTCAGCGTTGACCTACAACAATTTCTTTACAAAAACGTTTCGCTTTCCAAGAAATTACTAAAAATAAAAGCATCGCTTATCTTGGACTCGAAGGTGATTCCAAAACATCCATAGACACGCAATTCAAGATCCAATTTTATGCACAATTTTCACGCTTTCCACTGCTTTAATTTATATTACCTTATAATTGGCCACTCGTTCAAAACTCTTACTTGTGTTTTTTTTTTGTGCAAACCAACTTAAGGCTTGTTTAAAGAAAAATTGAAATTTTTGTATCAAACAAAACATGACAAAATAAATAATAATTTAAAAGTCACACAGCTATGCAAAGAGAATAAAGCATATTTAACAATAAAATCACTACATACAATGTCTTCAATACTTTTTCTTAATAGCATGGCGTTCGCCTGTAAAAATGAAATTAAAAAAAAAAAATTGCTCTATAGAAATAATTAACTGTACCGGTCGCGTTGTTGTATCTCAATATAATAGACATAAAAACTAAACTTATGATTGCTTTTTTCTTACCAATCATAACGGAGTATAAAAATATATTAAATACCACATGGGCGCAGTGATTCGTGGCAAATGATATCTAAATCGAGCGCAGTAGAAAGGGAATGAATGGATGCACTTGTCGCATGCTTATCAGGGGGCACGGGCAACGTAGTATTCAGCCTACAGAGCCGCGCGTTACAGCCGAAATTGTGATTGTATTAAACAAATCGCTCAGCGCTGCAGCATTAGCATCCGTTTAGTATTTGGTTTTATTGCAGTGCTGTTGTGTTGCTGGATTGCGCGTTCCAAACGATGCTTCGCTCTGTCCGTCAGTCGCGCCGCGCGCACCGAGGTGTTCGCTCGTTTCTTATGTCCGCAAACACTCAGCGTCCACAAACGCCCTTATCAAAACATTCCCGCATTGGGATCGATCTGCAAGTCCCTACATCTGGTGATAACGCACAATCCCCCAAATGACGTTGCGTCTGTAGTGCCCCTGTTAAACAGTGTTGTGGTTTATGGCTTGTGATTGTCAGTTATTGGATTATTGTTTACAATATTTGTTGTGACTTAGCATACTCTGGAATCGGTAAGTATATTTAATACCTTTGTATTACTATTTAATTAAGAAAATAAGGAATTTTAACGCGTAAGTTAGAGTTATAGAAAATTTTCTTGCCAAATGATAAATGAAGGATATTCTATTTGACCTTTTTGGTATGAAATCGTAATAAAGATTTAGATTATAATAATTATGAAATTTTATATTATAATAATGCTTATTTTTATATGCTTTATAGCTAAATAATATTCAGATATTTAAAGGGATCTTTAAAAATATTTTAAAGAAATGGAATGTACCCATTTATAAGTGTTACTAATTTTGTATCTTTTGGTAAAAATTAAAAGTAACCATTGAAAAAATAAATTGTTATAGGCGATTATTGTTCTTAAAAATCGTATATACCGATGTTTTTTGTTTCAAAATTCGGCAGTACTATTAATAATTACCTACTAATTAAGTGCTCACTATATTACTTTTTAAATATGCTAAATGAAGGCTTATTAATTAGCAAAATGGATTAATTAAAATAAATACTAGGCTTATTTTAAGTATGTATGCCTAAGACTGAGAGAATTAAGCATTATTGAGGTTGGTATGACAATAAGCTAATTTGTACATAAAGAAGACAACGTACTACCTCAGAGAGCTCCACTTTTGCTCCTACTTAGTTATGCTTCTGAGAAGTAAATGGTCATTGTTCTTAACTTATACATAATAATGTATGTATATATGTATATTATATAAAAGCGAAAGGTCACCTGTCACCAAATCACGAAAACGTCGGGACGTATAAAGATAAAATTTAGCCAGGATGTAGTTTATAGTTGGTGGACATCAGAACGGATTTATCGATAGGGTCAGATTAAGAAAAAGCTTTGATCTCTTGACTAGTAATGCACAACGCTGCGATGAGCGTCGCCACGCAGTGTACCGCTGACGTAGACGGCGACAGAACAAGTGACCATTCTAGACGTTAATTTTACAATTATATTGATAATTCCCACGTAAGTTGTTGTAACTCCAAACTCCCAGCTTTACAGTAGAGCGCTACAAACAACTAAATTGTAATACAACCGTCACTTTTTAATATAGTATTGTGTACAGTCATTATTGAATATATAACCGATTTGAAAACCAGCGTAAGAATTGGTCCCCCATATATCACCAGCGGTAAGAGTCACTCAACCCAGCAATCGACCAAAATGCCGACCCCTGATTAAACCAGGACCCTCTTTTTGGTGAGAGGGTTAAATGTATCTCTTTACAGCGGTGGCCGTGGCCAGATACCTACACGAGGAAAAGAGGTCCATCACCTGCTATTTGACGGGCCTCGTGCGTGAGAGGGCCAAAGTAGCGTTGGATGCTATGGACGCTGCAAAGAAAGGTATTTCCTGCTTTGATCGATAGAATAATATTAGGCAACACTTCTAAGGTAGGTTGGTGTGTGAAAATTGGAAACGTAATTCGTATGTAACGTAATATCTTCTTATATACAGGGATTCCCAAAGTGATTTCCGCTGAACACTAGTGGTTCCATAGAGTAGTTATGAGTGTTTTGCCAAAGTTTTGTATTATTAGCGACTAGTTGTACCCGTGAGCTTCGTCCGCGTGGTCCACTGTTGTCACTTAGGGGTTAAAAACAGTTTATTGGATATCGTATTTATAAAAATACCTTATAAAATAATGTATTAATTTAGAACAAATTTGGTTTGCATAAAAAAAATCATAGTGAGCCAACCTTAAAAGATAGACTTAATATGTTCTCTCGTACGAATGAGGACTAACTCCTGAACTATCTTCTGTAACACAGGTTACAAAAAATTAAACTTGGCACCTAAAATGCTACTAATTTTTGGTATTTCCTAAATGTAAATTCCGGCCATCTTTCATACATACAAATTTTCGCGTTTATAATATTATCAATAATAAAGTAGGATCAGGAAGGATGGGTAGATAGACAAATGTACGTGTAATGCCGGAGCCAGACATAGCTCAAAGTGTTTGTACATTTTTGTCCTTGAAGACTACATAGTTTACGAAACTTTGCGCAACTACACAAATGCTCCGGCCACACTACATGATCACTCAAATGAAGCTATGTCTAGCTCCGGCATAAGAAATAATCATCGTTTTTCAGTGGTCGCCATGGCGATCGGTGAACTACCCATGCCGGTGAAGAGACACGACTACCATCACTTTATGCGGCGAATACAAGAAGACGCCATGGAGAGAAGTTTGCCCTTCGATACGCATGACGGTGGTAAGTTTATAGTATCATCACCACCATTACCACGACCATCACCACCATCATCATTATAATCATCACACCCTCACCGCCATTATTATCACCACCACCAACATTGGAGACAGCCTTCCTCTACTTATTCTTGCTAGATTGAAAACGACTTTAAGGCGAAAAATGGAATTTTAATTTATCTGAAATTCTTACATTTTTATGCATCTGATTTATATTGAATCCTAAAGAATAATGAAAATACAAAAGAACATTACAAATTCTATTGTAAATATTGAAGATAATTACTTGTAAGCCCTGAAACATTGAACATGCCAGTTCGTGTACATATGAAACCTCCAATGTTCTTAGACAATCATCATCATCATCACCATCATCATCACCACCATCATCATCATCACCACCATCATCATCACCATCACCATCACATCAATCATCATTTTCAACCTATGTTGGCCAACTATTGGTAACTGTTGGGTTGTCTCCAAAGATCGAAAGACTATGGTTCTTTTAAGTTGCGGGCGACCCAAAAGTTCCACTCTTAGTCTAGATCTTTGACAACCTGTATCTGAGAGAACAAAGGGAAGAGGCGAGTACAAAGATCCAATAGGGTCGAACTGCATCCGCCCTGCGGTCCCCTACCATTTCAATACAATACAATGGGTCTCTAAAGTTTATAGTATAGAACTTGGGATTCCTTCAACCTCCTCAGCAATCGCTAGATTAAACTGCTCTCACTGCGGCCGGTGACACCCATTCTAACGCTGGTTCTCAAATATCCAATCTCCCCCGAGTTCGGAAGCACGTAAACTAGCGGGTGCCGATTAACGTCACTGCGCGACATTAGAATTGAGATTGTAGAAATTGTGGGGGATTCAGGGATGACGTCAGATGGCCTCCAGTCATCTTAACTTGCCCCAAAGCCACATCCTCTGCTGTTTAAGTGGACCCTAGTACTAGACCGGGATAGCGCTTGGTAGAAGACGAAGTAATATACCGACTTGGAATTATTTTAGTTCCAAAAGAACTGCCTTCGGAAATAAGAAGGAAAGCGGAAGAGGCGGCTGCGTTGGCTGATCCCAGATGCCGTTGTGATGACGACAGACCCAAGAGCAAAGTTCAATTTGGACTAGGTAAGTTTGGTTTTAGATTGAGGTCTGGGCGTATTCCATGGAGAGGGTTTGCATTTCTTTTTCCGGAGCCAGACATAGCTAAGTGTTTGTACATTTTTGTCCTTGAGGACTACAAAGTACTACATAAATTCCCCGGCCACACTATATGATCATTCAAATGAAGCTATGTCTGACTCCGGCTTATGCAGTCGATTTTTATTTTCAGCCAGTGTCTTTTCGATCCACTGCATACATTGTATATAAAACTCAATGGCAGACATTCAATATCTTTGTTAAATTATTACAAATTAAAAATACAAACTTTTGTACATTAATGAAAATCAATGAGATTTCATACAACATCCACACCATTTTGGGCTTAAAGAAGAAAATACGTCCTTTGTAGTGATTAATGATAGGATTTCTGCGCAGTTATAAGAAAAAATAATAACAATGGATGTTCATGAATAACTTTTCTATTTTTCGTTCTACGACTAAAAGTAAGTTAATAAAAGCTAGATGATCTTATACGCAACAAAAAAAAATTGGACAATTTTTTTGTGGGCCCTACAGTTCGTCAGATAAACCATAAAAACCATTTAAACCCATTTTTCCACCTTTACGCACCTCTCCGATGTTAGTAATTTATGCACTCGTATTAATTTAGTGCACCAAAAAAAAATACTCGTGCATTAATAACTCACTTTGCGCTCGGTGCAGCAATCTATTGTTCTTACGTGGTGTAAAATATGGTATTTGAAAAGTACCTTCTGATCGTAGACGTAATGGATGCCGAGGAGAAGGCGAAACTTCTTCCTCCTAACAAAAGACACAATCGATAAAATTGCCACTTGCCAACAAGCCATAGAGAGTAGCATGTTAGGAGTAAAGAAGGTAGATGGAATAAGAAACATTAGGAAAAGAAATAAAGATGCAGAATGTAACCCTAAAAAACAAAAAGGCTAAATTGGAAGTGTTCGGGACACATGATTAGAGGAAAAGACAAGTGGAGTAAAATAACTAACTCAATGATACAAAAGTGAAGGAAAATGAATAATAGGAAGACAACAGAAAAGATGGGATAAAGATATGAGACAGGCCGCAGGCATAACATGGAGTAGAGTGGTCAGAAAAAGACCAATAACATTGTTTTATAATAATATATTCGGTTCCGTTCATTCGGTATTAGTAGTTAAAAAGGCTACTGGCTACCTAAGATGTAAAACGTGTAAGACTGCATTATACATGCATTCATAATTACTGTAAGCCCAATAAATTTATTTTAAATTTTATTGCAAATTCAGTGAAAACATCAAACATATTTGAAGATTCATCATCAAATGTTCATTCATTCATCAAATTTCAATTAAGTAACGACCATTTTCAAAATGGCCGCCTAGCATCGTGTTTACGTTACAAACTCAATTTAAAATCAATTTACAAAATTGTTCCTCATGAACAGGAAATTAACATTTTATGGGGTCTTGAAATTTCATTTTCCATTTACAATATTATGGCAATCTATCTTTATATACATATATGATTAACGTGTACAACTGAACTTCACTTAAACATCTCGATAGCGCGAGGATAGCCTACAATCCAGGACACTCCGACTATGCTCGGCTATCGTCGTACCCACTCCCAGCACAAGCTTTAAAAAATAGCTAAAGAATATTAAGACGACGACAACCAGGTAGGCCGAGAAAGATGTGGCGAGATGATTTGCCCAGGATAGGAAAGAATGATCTAAGAGGGGGGAGGCCTTTCCCAGCAGTAGGACACTATAAGCTGAATAAAAAAAAATAGAGGTACCATAAAGTATTATTTCTATCTTTTTGTTACATTACAAGGGGTTAACGAGACTTAGTTGAACCGCCGCTCATGGACATCTACACAATCAGAAGGCTTGCAAAGATGCGTCGCTGTCATTTAAAGATTTCACAGAGAACTCTCGTAAACCGAACGAAACGCTACAACAATACCATCACTTAAAGTGACAACATTACCGCCACTTCACGCCGATCTTATGTGAGAAAGAGGTACAGTAACCGGACGCGATAGTCCAATTCAGGTGCAGACCAAAAGGACTGCAAGCGTGGTGCCATCTCTAATTAAATAAATAGATAAGAGTAAAGGAATGGGTGCAGTAAAAAGTTATAAAGGTAGATAGATGGAAAGGAGAAAATGGATCTGTGCTTAAAACTTACGATGTTTAATGTACCTTTTTCAACGCTGCAGCTGACCTATTCAATTTTGTTCAGTTTCAAAAAGTTATTTCCCTCCATAAATCCCTCACAGCGTCCACTTTAAGAGTTATGCGATGTCATCGGTTTCGATTTTTCCAAGTCTTCTTTTCCCGATAACAACAATGAACGGGACAGGTCTGAAATCGTTTGACATTTCCATTGTGATGGGAACAATGGGCGATCGCGTTTGTTCACCGATCCTAACTCCGTGGTATTGTCTGACGAAGTGGAAATCAATCAATGGCTTTGACAAACTATTTAGTTTAATATTTCGCTTTCAAGAATAATGGGCAGGCAAAAAACGAACAAAGCCATTCCAGTCGGATTCTATTTCAGGAAATTTAACTATAATAATGATAGAATATAATTACAGTTAAGCTACTAATATCAAATTATACATAATAAATTAGTAATTCAAATATAATGTACTAATGATTTTGATAATCAGCACTCATTTGTGAGCCACTTCCGTATGTTCAATAATTATCCCCAATGTATCTATATAAATAAATCCCTGTTTCCCTTTGTCACGACACCACGCGTAAACGGCGGGATCGTGGTCGCTAAATCTTTTTTTGTCTTTTGTTATTGTCAGGAGAAGGTTCTTGTAAAAGAAAAAATAAGGAAAATTGCGAGGAAAGTTTAAGAATACTTAACCACCATATTAAACTGTTTCTAATGTAACCGTAACGTTTTTGACATTTTTTTTATATATAACCTTAATGGGCTTGACTTGACATTGGCAGCGTTGTTGCAAATATCGTCAAAGACGATGTTAAAAACGGGAACGAGTACAAGAGCGGGAATAATATTATAGGATAATAGAGCGTAGTAAATAATAAGTGACCCAACGTTCGGGCAGGACAGCGTCTGCCAGATCCGCTAGAAATTTAATACATTTACATTACGGATCCAGTTTTACGATCACAAAGACAAAAAGACCTCAGCTACACAAGCACAGTAATCGAAAGCAAAAAAAAAATCATTATATTTAATAGTTCTTTAAACGAATTTGATAATTAAATAAAGGTTTAAATATCATTGTAACTTTACTTTTCTACAATAACATTTTCTCCAAATAAGCCTACATAAATAAACTACCGTTAATAGTACAATGATAATAGTACATAACAGGAGACATATGAGCTTGATTTCGTAGTACTCTGTCCAGGTCAGCAACGCAGTTGCGGCCCGCAGATGGTCCGCGCCGCCGCGTCGCAGCACCAGCTCTGTGTACCACACAGCGCGCGCGAGTGACGTCTGCGGCTGGTCCTGCATTACGTCACGCAGTCTGACCACGTTGTTGCGGTATCTGAAGACCAGAATTTCATATTTTTATTATCTATAATAGAAGATCCGACAAACGTTGTTCCCAATTTATAGTCAGCTGAACGCCATCAAGTGGAAGTATTCCGAATTGGCGACTAACCCTGCTTATTTCAGTATTTTTAACAAATTCTTTTGAGTTTCCTTTCCTTCTTTATGTTTATACTTTCCCTGAAATAATGCGAATAAAACAAAACAGACATAACTCAAGTTGACCAGGAGTATTTGAGTTCAAGCAAGAGATATTTCCAATTTGGATTACATCCCGACAACAGTACCAACTACCGGGTCTTACTTGCTAACAAGCCCCTTAAAATATACACAAAAAATTGATCCATCCAATCGGTCATCCTACGATGACAATGGCTCTCAAAGTCGATTTTTATTATAAAGATAAGCATTCATAAAAGTATGTGAGGATTGCTGGCAAACTATGGATAGATTTTGTATCCCTCTAGGTATTGGATGAATGCAGAAGGAGAAAATGGAAGCCTAGCTTAAATCTCAATTTAATCAAGTTGGTTTTAACTATCTACCCTAATTCCGGACAAGGATCGGAGGTTGTATCGTTACGGGGCTTAAAGATGACGTGGTTGGAAAAATGCGTAAGATGAGGGTTCATTGGGTTGAAGGTTACTTACTTTTCATTTCCAATTACATCTTCAATGGCACGGCTCAACTTTTCTTTAGCAAGCGTTTTAAAATCCAGCTTTAATCCAATTTCATGTTTCAAGTACAGTTCTGTGTTAAACCACTGATCAGCCAGCATGGGGATACCTATTAAAGGTACACCGGCGTTAACCGCTTCAGTTGTAGACTGGAGCCCCCCTTGCGTAATAAAAACTTTAATATTTTTATGGTCTGAAATTAAAACCTTATTAATATTTTAAAATGTCTATAAAACTATTGTATAGATTAAAACGTGAATCGAAAACTTTTGGCACTATATTACGTAAATTGCGTGTATAGAGGAGTACGGAATTTGACACAATTATAGTTTATTCAGAGAAAGGTGTGCGACTGCTAATATTTTTTATACTTACTGTGATGGCGCATCAACCTAATCTTGGCCTTGGAGTCTAAGCGACACCACTTGTTATAATATTTTTTATAATATTAATATTACATTCTATTATTGAAATAAAGCCTCACGCACACCAATGCCTAATGATTTACTTGATTTACACACACATGTGTTCCTTTAATTATGAGATATTGTTAAAGAGTACACGTGACGGTGAAAATATTAATTGACAAATATTACAATGTCCTCGTACAAAGAATTTTGTATATTTGGCTTGTGACTGAAATTCGACTACCAGGCGATCTCAGGTCAATTTTATTATAAGAGATGATACATGGGCCAAGAAGATACAGGTAGGGGCAAGTAAATAAGAATATACTTGCTCATTTGGACATTTTGAACCTAAAGGAAACTACAGAGAAATGTAAATATTGTGTTATTCACGAAGCGTTTTACGATATGGCTTTAATAAGATGGCAATGTGCAAATTAATAATTTGTTCTTAGATAATATCGTAATTTTCTTTATAAAAAGTTGTTTCCAATAAGAATTCCAGTCGCTTAAGTTTCTGATAAGTAGTGAAGCAAGGAGAAATTGAAGCATTACTTACACAGTAAATCAGATTGAGGGAACCAACTTCCTATTTGGACATTTTTGGGACATCCAGGTAGTGTTTTACCCCATTTTAGCAGTACGTCGTATGGTAGACCAGAAAAGGCTTCGGTAAATAATTTAACCTTTTCGTCAGGTATTAAAGATGTGTTGGTGTTAGTCCCAAAGCTCATGTATATAACACCGTGGATAGACTTATCTAGGTAGTTCTTGAGATCCTAGTTACAATCAAAATCATTTTAATTTCAGTACCATTTTGAAAAGATGTATTTTCTTTATATTAAAGGGGGCATACGAGCAAGTTTTTCATTACCTAAGTGAATATCGACGCCCATGGACATCAGCATCGCCAAAGGGCTCGCAAATGTACTGCCGGCCCTTAAAAACAAGTTTAGGACACAGGGAACTCTCACGAACCGAACGTAACGCGACAACAATGCCATCACATGACGTGATAGTATTATTTATAGTACAATTTTAACGTAATGATATATTGCCTTCCTCGATAAATAGACTATATAACACTGAAAGAATTTTTGAAATCGGGCAAGTATACTGAGATTAGCTCGTTCACGCAAACGAACAAACTCTTCAGATTTATATATTTGTATAGATAAAAGGAAAATATTGAAATTAAATGTTACCATTGGCAATTCATTCGCAGGTTTTGTATGTATGCCATATATGTATATTAAGTTAGGTGGGACAGGTCTGTTGTTGTCCCAAATCGGATGGATATTTAGAAATATCAATTGGACATTCTTCTGTAACTCATTTAAGTCTGGCAAATCCAAACCAACAACACTTCTTAATTTTTCAGTTTCTTTCTTTTCTATGTTCATATACAAGTTTTTCAAAGTCCAATACATATACAATTGATATAGTCTCTCAAATATGTTTAGATTGTAATATTTCGTAGTGGGCATAATGGGATATACGAGTGGATGGCAGTGTACGCCTAGTCGACTGCTGCGTCCTCAAACCTGTAGCGCTGTAATTCTTTTTCATGTGGCTATGGGGCGAGTTAGGATGACAGACTGCCGTCTCCGAAACCACTACAATGTCGTGATGAATGTCTATGTGATACTAATCGGGACCCACTGTTTAACTTTCCTTCCAATACACGGAGGAGGTCGGATATTTGGAAACCAGTGGTAAAAATGGTCACCCATCTTTCACCTAGCCGCGGTAAGAACTGCTTAACCTAGCGATCAACTCAAATGCCGGCCACTGTTTAGTCTAAATAAATAAATATATACAGGACTATATGACACACGGACGTCTGTTCATAACGTAGACAACTTAATGCTATAGTGTTATAGATAACAGACGCCTGTCATACACATATTTTTTGCCTACTTGAGTGTGTGCAGGTCATTTGTTGTAATATCAAATTCAATCACGCGCTGTAAGCCAATGAACTTGACGAGTTTGCGTGCAAAATAACACGTAGAAGAGAATACTTTGAAGGGGCTTGCATTTTTTTTTGGTGAAAAGACTATTAGACATACTTTTTAGGTAAGTCTAATATTCCCTTTGTCCCTCCTACTAAGCTTAAATTAAAAGCTTGTGTTAGGAGTGGGTGCGGTAATACCCCAACGGCGATGGGGTTTGAACCGGATACCTTGCGGATTTCAGTCCATACCTTATATCGTTGAGCCATTGAGGCTCTACTTGAGTGTGTGCACCGTATTTATTGTAAAGTCAAATTTAATCACGCGCTCTAAGCCAATGAACTTGACGAGTTTGCGTGCAGAATTGAACGGTTAGCCAGCTATTTTTAACAGACTTTGAATAATAATAGACATAGACATTTATGTGACACCAAACCAACATCAATTAAAATAGACCGGACAAGTAAGAGTCGAAACTCACGCACTAGTGGTTCCGTACTATCACGTAATACTTTACCAGGACATAAAAGGTCATATCTTTGATTCCGTATTTTTAGAGGGTTGATTCTTATATAGCTTCCAGGGATCACAGACCTCAATGTTTGTATTTGGTAGTAATTTCAACTTCATATCTTTACGTGTTTCTGAGAAAAGAGACATAGACAGAGGCGGATTCGGTGGTGTAGCTCTCGGGTTGCAGCATTATACCGATTTTCCCTCGTATTCATTCGCGGATTAAAGCAAAGTAGTTTAGTTTCTCATACATGTCATTTTTTACCAAATCGTTATAATTTTATATGAAATTTTCCATATAGATAATACTCCCAGACTCGAGGCGGAAATCTAATCCACGACCTCGGGCACGAAAGGCAGGGTAACTGCCCACTGCGCTAACGGACCAATTATATAGACACAATAAGGAGAATAGAAAGTATCTGTAACCAGCTCTGATGTTTCCCAATCGATACGACTGAAGGACCTTCAAGAAAAGAACATACTCATTCCTCAAAGACCGGCAACGCGTCTTTGAGTACTTCTGATAGTACGGTTGTCCATGGGCGTCGGTATTCACTCAGGTGAACCACCTGCCCGTTTGCAACTTTTTATACAAAAAGAACACTGTGGGCGGCCGCGGCTCGCCGATAGTTGTTTGTCGGGAGATGTGTATATATTGATCCCGAAGCTGGTGATTGATTCCACTGGGGTTAGATTATAGAGTGCAAGGACTCTCCCTAAATAGTTTTCTGACGCGCTCGAGGAAATCCCAAAATCCCCTCTTGGGCTCCCTATCTATCACGGATGACGTGTTCACAACAGTTCCGTCGTCCTATATATGTTCTATCAGATAAAGTATTTTAGGGTTCTGTAACTACAAAGGACAATTGGAACCCTTATAGGATCACTTCATTCTTCGTCCGTCTGTCAGCGTATCTGTGAAGACCCTTTTTCTCATGAACCTCTAGTGGTATAGAGTTAAAATTAATACCAATTACTAAAGTCTACGGTCCCGAAAACCTGTTAAAAATCAATCCTCATAGTCAACGCAATCAAATA
This sequence comes from Charaxes varanes, assembly GCA_024363005.1. Classification (NCBI taxonomy): domain Eukaryota; kingdom Metazoa; phylum Arthropoda; class Insecta; order Lepidoptera; family Nymphalidae; genus Charaxes; species Charaxes varanes. The sequence continues at coordinate 143,194 of JANCMC010027096.1, read as the reverse complement.
TATGGTCGTACATTTTCCATATTAGTACACTTCCAGCTCCATCATCATATCAATTCCATGTCATCATTATATTGCATTATCATCCGATATATATACATATGTATGTACACACGTGTGCAAAATTTCAGCTCAATCGGTTATATATATCTGCTCGAAAACTGAGTTGTAAGATTGACCAAAAAACATATGTTGTAAGTTAAATAAAAACTTTTAAAAAGGGATATTGCTTTGCATGGCAAACGCAAAAACTACTCAATCAGCAAATATTATAGGTTACATTCTCTTTTGGACATAGTTAGAGACCCTATGGAAGTTGGAATGAAGTCATAGACAATAGCAGTGTCACTGCCGGGGAAGGGCCCAAGCAACTGACAGTCCGGACTTCAGGTTGAGGAACTTCCTTTGTAGGCAGGCCATTTCAAGCAAAGTTTCCTTCGGACTGAAATCAGCAAGGTGCCCGGTTGCAAAACCCCGACGCCGCTGGGATATTGACGAACCCACAAAGCATAAGCTTTTAAGCTTAATCGGAGGCATAACGGTATTATTCGGCATATTTAAAAAAATATTAAAAAGAAAGAAACGTGTGAAGATCGGTCGTGGACACAGACAATGTGCCATTATTTGCGAGTATAGTAAAGTATTTTTAAATAAAAAAGGCCTTCAAAACGCCCAAGAACTAATAAATAATAAATTATTAGTACTTTATTACGATTACGTAGTAGACACCTAACGATGCTTTGAAATCGGTACCAAGCCAAAAAAGATTCCCCGCTAAACCGATGCAGATAGTACCGACTTCAACACATGAGTAGTAGGTGTCTACTAGGTAATCGTCAGAAAGAGGGATTGCAGTAGCTCTTAAAATAAAAGACATATCTGAGACCTCGGGATAACATAACTTGGGATGACTGACAGAAGGCCAGCACCGCACCAGCCGACGAAACCAGCACCGCATCTGCTGACGAGGCCAGCACCGCGCCAGCTGACGGGACCAGCACCGCGCCAGTTGACGAGACCAGCACCACGCCAGCTGACGAGGCCAGCACCACGCCAGCTGACGGGACCAGCACTGCGCCAGCCGGCGAGACTAGCACCGCGTCAGCCGACGAGACCAGCACCGCGCTAGCTGACGAGACCAGCTCCACGCCAGCTGACGAGGCCAGCACCGCACCAGCTGACGGAACCAGCACCGTGACAGCCGAAATTTTTAAATGCAAGTGACGGGCAATATGTACATATTTTAATGTAAAACGCAGCATTGTCACTTCGTTTAATACGACTTCTCGTCAGTATGACGAAATTTCCCGGTCCCGTGGGCTGAGTTATAACCGGATTCTACTGTACTTGTACAGATTTATACTGTATTCCAGCTTAAATCAAATTCTAACGTGTTTTATTAGCTCCCTGGGATAATGTTGCATATATCTATTACTATTTACGTTTACATTTCAATTAAGCTCAAAGAATTTGTGTTTAGTGAGTATGAAGGCAGTCCAGTAGAGTTAAAAACCTGAAAATTTCAATATTATTGGCAAAAATATATTATTAAAATTTTCGAAAATACTTCTCAAATTTGATTTAACATTGTACGTACGTACACATCTTCCCTATTATATTGCTTAATCACACTGGATTTGAAATTTAAATTTTATAATCAACCTGCAGGAGCACAACCACAGGCAGAAGATGGTGAGTGATGTTATGAAACTTGTCCTTAAACCTTCATAATGTCGCCTCCTGTCTGCTAACTATGAACTCGGAGGGAGTTCATAATTAGCAAACCTCATACCTCGCTGCCAAATTTCATCTTCGGACGGCCCCGTGGTTTTCCACATTTCGTATGAAAATTCTATCTGAATTTCATTTAGTACAATGTTTATATTTTGAACTACCGACGCGTATCGCTTTGAAAGTCAATAATTTTTCACATGAAAGAGCAGGGACGTCCAAAGTGGTCTGTAAATCAATCATAGAATTCCCTTCAAAGTGGGTAACCTGGAAGATCAGATGAGAATCATATGCATATAAAAAGAGGGCGCTTGTTGGTTGGTCGTTAATGTGATGACTGTACTAAGCACATAAATTCATATTAGAAGTCACAAAAGTGCTTGCCTTGGGATTCTAAGTTGCTATTTCTAACCATTGGGTCATTACGACTTAACGATAAAAATTGTATATTTAACTAAATAACACATTAGATTCAAATCGTATCTCGGTTAGTAGCTTAAAGTTTGCATACAAATTTAAGCCCAAATATGCGCCACACGTAATAGGTATATGTCGACATACACTTGGCTAGCCTTGACTCACATCAGGAGTAATATATATGTCTATCACATTAAATGAATCAAGACTCTATATGTCTTCATTTCATGCTATAATTACTCCTGGTTAAGCAGTGTTAAGATCAGCTTCATTTCTAAAGATGAAGGGTGCTTGTTCATGTAGAAAAATGATGTAGTAAGCCCATCGTTATTGCCTATGCCTGGTTTTATATTCTTTATAATCAATCGTCGTAGATGATTGCGAATAAGATTAGAGATTAGAGAATTTCCGATAGTAGTCTTCATATCTATATTTCAAAATTTTTATAACATTTTACGAAAATTGCGCAGGCGGAGGAGTATGAAAATTGGAACAATTATAATTTACTAGTTGTGCTCGCGACTTACGTCCTCGTAAAATTGGGTAAAAAATAGATTCAATTTTAGCGATGATATACATAATGTGCTTCGAAAACGGGCTGTCTAACACTGAAAGAATTTTTCCAATCGGAGCAGTATTTCCTGAGAATAGCGCGTTAAAGCAAACAAACAAACTTTACACCTATATATTTTAGTATATATATATATATATATATAGGTAAGTAAATGTTTGCTGACTTTATAAAAAAAAATTTATAATACATACTTATGGTCCATAACAAGTAAATTTTAAATCTGCGTGCCCTAAGGATGTTTTGCACACATTAAGAAGTAAATATACGCGACACGTAACACATGTTGAAACACATGGCCAGCCTTGACTCGAATTGGGAATTAGCATTATGGTCACAGCGTTTAAACGGATGCTTTTGTAATAATCGATGTGGTCGATAAATTATACATTCCCACGGTAGCCCACAGTTAGTACGGTTTCATCCTATGCACGCGTGATGTAAATTTTGCGAAAGGCCTAGATGTAGTGTTGAGCACATATAGTGTTTTAGCAAATGAGAGCGACTTAGCAATAATAATAATAATGTTTCATAATTCTAAAATCTTCGCGTGCTTATATTCTTTAAATAATAAAACATTTCAGACGAGAAAAATTAAGATGTTCAAAAATTTCGCGATTTTTAAAGGGGATAGTACCAAATTTTTCTAACTGTTTAATAATTTCTTCTATTATCTTAAATATAACCGTTTATTCTATATTCATATCACTACAAAAATTTTTGAATACAGATGCTGATTTTAAAAGTAAATCTGATATTCGGTAGTCATTGAAAATATGCCGCCATTTATTCAACTTATGACATGCCCTTAAGTAAAGTCGGAGGACAAAAAGTATTTGCTAGGTTAATATTCAAAAGGCGTCACACAAATTGAATGTTTGTCTGTCACAACCAGTTCGGTTACGTGATCTATTTGCTTTGATCTTGAACATTTGCATAATCCACATACCATACTGTTTCGCAATAACTGCGGAATAGTGAGCTTTCTCCGTAATTAGTATTTCCTTTACCGATTCGTTTTTTAATTGCTCAACTTACGAATAAGGCGTTATGTCGTGGTAATTGAGGAGATTCATAGAAAATCTTTGCGTAAACATCTCTTAGAAAGCGGTCATAATATAACTAGTACCTTCCTTTAAAATGCGGTGTAATTACTATATAAGTTTCTAAGTACGTGGAATTCGTACGGCTAGGGATAACGCTAAGATAAACTTAAAAAAAATTGAAAATCCTAAAAAATTGTAAGGAGAATTTATGTAAAGCAGAAGTTTATTGACTCACGCGTATGTTGTAGGCGTAAGCCAAATTAAAATAAATCTTTAAAAATATATATAATAACCTCATTCCGCTCTAAGAACAGTATCTTATTGTAATAGTGTCTTCTTCCTAACGTTATCCCGGTCAAGTAAAATCCTCCGCAACCTAAGCGGATCAAGGATGTGGCTGAGGAGCAAGTTAAGATGACCGAATGCCATCTGACGGCATCCTCGAAACTCCCATGAACTCTACAACCTTACGACTAATGTCGCAAAGTGACAATAATCGGGACCCAATGTTTTACTTATCTTCCATAACACGGAGTAATAGTTTAATGTAGTATGTTAATTTACGCACTTAAGGTATTCTGTAAAAACGAAGATTTTTTTTAAAACATTGCGGAACCTGTACAAATGTTGTCATTGATTGCAAAATATTTTATTATAAGGGATATTATGGAATGAAATGAATTCTGACTCGGTTCCTACTTTACCATAATTATAATGGTGTCTCTATATTCCGCGAAAATCTTACGCAAACAGCAACCCACGACTCAATCGCGTGAATCAGGCGTAATATCAAACACGGTTAAGTTAAAAATGTTAATATTTTCGTCGAAAAACGATACTAAAATAACTACGATTATTATATGTTGCCGCGCATTTTTATATTTGACTAACAGATGCGCAGTTTTTATTTTTTAACAATTTAATATAATGAATGAATAATTTATTCCTTCCATGTGTGAAGGATGCAATCTTTATTAATTCAAATATCGTCCTACAATTAAACTTAATACTTTGTTGTGCACATCTCCACGAAGGTTTCTAAGTTGGTGTAACCGTTTAAAAATAAGTAGAACGCGACATTACATCGTATGGTTGGTTCTGACTAGTAGGTTAAGCATTCTCACATGAAATGAATGTGTTTTTAATATTTTAAAGGCATACTATATATATACGCTATCGATGTGTTTTCGTTTCCTTCCTATTATCTAGTAGTGGTCAGGAATAGCTTATCATGGTAGGGATTAAAGCTAATACTTAATGCCCGCCTAATTGCCGTCCTTATATCGAGATTATAGGTATCTGCATTAAAAACATGTATTTTTATTTTGCAATTACTTAAATAATATCTTCAACCAGTTATGAAAATGATATACGAAATTGAATAACGTGGTGGTTCGAACAACAGCCTTCAATACATTATAAAAGATTATTAAAGCGGATTACTTATTTTTATAAGTGAGAGAGTTAGAATTTAATACTCATTGAAAATTATTCCTCAGAGATAAATTCACTTAATTAATATTAATTCGGTATTGAGGGGCAGAGTTACAAATTACAACTTTTTATATAAACGACAGTATCACTGGACGGTTTGGCTAATCAAAACTGGATACTAAAATTGAGGTTTTCGTATTTTTTTTTTAAAAGTAAACTATAAATAATGATGAGACTTCCCCAGATAAACGTAAATAAATATTTAATAGTGATGTAACAGTCAAACGCGGGTTAGATCGTGTAACGGAGATGAGAGAAAGCCGTTTTCTCTTTACTCTTCAGATGCTGCGCGAAATTGTCGGACTGTTGAGAACCAATGATCCGTGTTTATATTAACAATTGAATATGCCTATTAAAATTAAACTCCGTATGAAATATTAATAAAGATTTATGAATAAACACAAGTTAATCTTTTTTTGCCTGCCTGCTTTTTCCGCGTTATCTCCGAAACGGCCCCCCCTCGTTTGTCCCATCGGGGTAAGTTCTATTCCACTTGAACGTTCCCACCTTGATTTAACAATTTTTCGAAAACCGGAACCGCCGATGTGATTCCATAAAAAATATACAGTTGTAAAAGACATCGTACCAGATACGCATCCCATGGGTTCAGTACATGATTCTAGACTCCCCTGTGGTGAAATTTTTCGTTGGCTTTTTCAGAATCAGGAAGAAACTCGTTAGCCACTCTATTAAAAATAGTTCCCTCAAAACTGTTTAATTTTTTTTTATATGTTACAAGGGGGCAAACGAGCAGACAGTAGGCACCGAAGTTCCTACCGGCGCCCATGGACATCTGGGTGTATATTGTAGTTAATTGTGAAGATATGTTAATGGGTAACTATGTTACCAGTATGTAAGCTATATGTTTTTGTACCGATTCTCTTCCTAATAAAATAAAATAAATCGGATGTTATTGGCCGGTTGCAATGGCGGCATTAGTGCAATATCGCGATAGCAGCGCTACCATCATTGACAACAGTATGATGAATTTCAATTGCTGGTTGTTATGGTGGCAGTGAGATAGAAGTAGTAGATATTTAAGAAACGTATAAAATGTATACGTGCGTTCACTTAGGTCCTTGAGACCTGTATAGATGAAAGTGCTGCCATGTGTTCGTATTTTTCTATTACTCACAGTGTATCAGTCACTTATAATAGCAAAATAGCAAAACATATTTTATTTTTAGAACCATGTTGTGCATCTTAAATAGTAAATGCACTTACCTTAACCAAATCACTAGAATTGAAGCGAAAAACAGCAAATGATACAACCACAAACATAAACAAGACCGTATTATGGAAACCACAATGGCGTTTGATTGTTTTGTTATGTTGTCTCCAGGGAGAAGAATCAGTGATGCCAATGCAACAAATAAAATTCCCGCTACTTTTTTAAAACTCTTGTTTTTTGAAAGGTTATGAGACACTGTCATCTTTAGGTGGTATGTCACCTATAGGTGCCATTACCTTAATGTGCCCTTTAGCTACGTATTTCGACGGATTAGACGATATTCTAATGAATGACGAAGAATTTAAAAGGTTATTATAGGTCAATTCATTCTACACCAGTGAATTCTACACCAATTTCTGCGGAACTTCAAACGATAAAGAAAGCTTGGATCGTAAAGTGATTACATCTTTAAAAACTTGAGTAAATAATGCATTGGGCGCTGGTAGGCACTTCGGTGCCTGCTGCCTGCTCGTCTGCCCCCTTGTAACATAAAAAAAAAGGAAAGTGCACGGCGATTTCGGTCTTCATTGGTTTAAGTACCATATAATAGTACATCCGAATAAGATATGTGAGGTGAGGTTTTCGACCTGGTTTTACTATTCTCATACTTATACACAGTTAAAATAAGATCCAAATTGGCCAGAGATCTAGATTTGTTTTACAGTCAATGAGACGAATTTCTTAGTATTCCACGGATTGACCGTTTGGGTGCCGGGTCGATCACGTTGCAGAGAAATGAACCATAGCTGTGCCCGGGACACTACCACTCACCTTCACTGCCAGTCAACTTTTCACATCAGTCACACACGCACGGAAGCCTGTAATATGATGTATTTAATTAACGAAATAAAGATGTATTTAAACATATTAATTACAATACTTATATAAAAGGGTCAAAATAATTTTCCTAGTGAGTTTTTAGTATGCCCTATCATAATGGAAAATTTCAAGTCACTTTGTAGTCAAAAAGACGTTTGGATGGAATGAAATCATATGGGTCCTTGTACACCTACGGGACCCTAATAACTGCAACAATGTACCTATGGGCTTCTAAACCCAGCCTAGTTTGTTTCATAAATTCTATATGAGACATTAAAAAAGCTATTTTGTTTTAGCACTGCCCAGAAGCGGCGCTAGTGTCTGCTAGGGTACTAGCAGCTGAGGGTGCGCCGGCTACGAGATCGGCATCCTCTTCTTTGTATAAAGCGGAAGGGTTTGTTTGTTTGAGCGCGCTAATCTCCGAAAGAACTGGTCCGATTTGAAAGATGCTTTTAGTGTTAGATAGCCCATTTATCGAGGAAGGCTAGGCTGTATGAGATAAGATGCTAATATATGTTACCTCTATTAACAACTTTGTCAGTTACTGAAAGGGAAGATGCCTTTTTAGGGTTCCGTAGTTGTATGTATAGTTTTTGTTGATTGTTTTAGCATCATTGACATGCCGACATACCGTACGAAGCGTTTCGATGCTTCTTTCCTTATCCGAACGGCCAAGGCGTGGAATGCTCTCCTAGCCCACTACAACATGGGTATCTTTAAGGCAAGAGTGAATGTGTTCATTCTAGGCAAGCGCGTTCCACCGTACACCGCATCTAAGAATTTGTTTGTGTGTATACTAGAACGTGGGAGAATTGCCCTTCTGCCCCCCTCCCTACCCTGTCACCGCCGGATATTCTTTCATATATATGTATACGGTGTTCACGGAGCGATTTCTAAGCGTTGATGTGACATCAAAATTATGTCTATGGATATCAAAATGATTGGGCTATTTTTTTATTAAAAAAAATTGGGCAGTCTATACATAACCCCCGCGGTTTATCTGTAAGTAACTGTGTTTTGTATTAATATTTTTGTTTTGGCAATTTTTGTTGTAAATTTTTTGTCATATCTTTTACAATTTTTTAGAGATTTTTTTCCACTTCAAGCGTTTATAATAAGAATAAGAAGAACTTCATTCACCAGGCGCGGATTCAGTCTTCAAAAAAAGTGGGCACAGCGAGTGTCATCCATACAGTCAATCTAACGCGACAGAAATTAAATTGTCTTTTATAAATTAATCGTACATAAATGCTATTCATATAAATAATAAAAACTATTCTGATCACGTCTTTGCATTATTCCTCTCCAACAATAGATTTGTTGATAATTACAATTGGCTATGTTTTGTAGTCGATGTAGAAGCAGTGCATCGACGTGAATTGTTCAGGTAATGTGCAACAATTGACGCTCGCATCTGAATAGCCCGTAAACATCACAGCCGTGAATACAAATTGCATATTACAGCATTCGCTGAATGACGCAATATACAACACTGTCATCACTATCGGCTTAGATATGAATGAAATACTGCATACCTACGCATTAATTCCCTTTGGGCACCTAAAAAGACGTAGTCTGTAAAATAACGCAAGGAGGTAGTTAATATACATCCGCTAAGAAAGGATTTTGCTATAGGGCTGGATCAATGAGGTATAAAGGGTTTCGTAACTTTACGAGGACGACGTTGCGGGAATCACCTAATACGAGTTTAATTTTTACACCTAGTCTTGCCTGTACCTGTATTATGGGAGTTCCATCAGCTCTTCGCCATTCGATAGCAGCTTCTGGGAAGGCCTTGGGGTTACAATCTATACGCATGGTGTCCCCTTCCCGGACTATTAGCCTTGGATTATCGACTACAAAACATAAAGAACAAGAATGTGTTGTGAGTGATCTTTAATATAACCATATCAGTAGGAATTTTTTTTTTCTTTTTGAATAGCCTCCAATGTCCCATACTTGTTCCGGGTCTAGACATAGCTTCATTGAAATGAATTACCAGGCGCTTTTTATTAGTTATTCTAATATTACATAAGAATACTAGCGGACCCGGCAGACGATGTTCTGATGAGCCCGAACGTTGGGCTACTTACTATTAACTTCTGTTATCCTATATCATCCCCGTTCCCGTTCCCTATCCCGTTCCCGTTCCCGTAAGTTCAAATTGACTCTACATTTTAGTTATATAACGTTTTTATGGGAAAAGAAAACGGATGTTTTAGGGTTTTCCCTGCAATTATTCGATTTTTCTCGTCGTAAAAACCATCCTTGGTTAAATTGGTCCAGATCTAAATCTCAATCGGTGATCAATTAGTCAGCATGTGCGATAATTATAAGTATTTGGGAAATATTGTACACATTTTTGGAAACTTGTAATACAACATTCAGCATAGAATAGCCCATTGAACTGTCCGCTTTTATGACCTTATAACGATCCCGTTCCATTATTGAAATAACTTTGTAAGTCAATATTAATTAATATATTTTTTATCAAATGATAGTATATCATTCATTCAAATTTCCAGACGGTCTCGGTTTCAATTTCCATCCAGTTACATAAAGTTTTCCACAGAAAAATAAAAAAGTTTTCTATCAAAATTAATGTCTCAATTTACATTCCCAACACAGACTGCTTTCAAAGGTTTTCTGGCGAAGAAATAAATCATACAACTTGCATGTCGCAGCATTCTTAGAAATGCATATAAAAAAATAACACGTACTATATACAATTTTTATTGGTTAAAATTACTATAAAATTTTCCTTTTGCCAACTATTATAAGATGTTATTACAAAGAAAATTGGATTTAACGTATGCAACATCACTTTAAGTAGGAAAAAAAATCGATTTTAGTGGTAATCATCCAACTCAATTTTTTTTTGATGGGCTTGGCATAATCTTAAATGGACCTTTAAATAGATCAGATAAAAAAAAATAATTTCCACTAAATTCAATTGCTTTTCCTAATTACGGTAAATATGTCATTTATATGTTAACAAAATGAAAACTAGTTTTAACCTTAATAATAAAAAAAATATTAAAAAAAAATGCTGTAAAAAATTAAAAATAAATTACTTACAATTTTGCGATAACGAAAAAATACCGACTCAGTTTGTCGTGGGCTCTTCTCACTAAAGGGCGCGAGCGTCCCTCGTATACTTTACTAAGTCGAATACGAGTATTTTATATCCAGAATATTCCACATTAAAAAAAAATATGCTAAAAATTATTTTTACAAGACTTTGTAAAAAAACTAATATTATCAACAGAATATTCCACATTATTTTAAAAAGAAGTGCCAAAAATTTCAACCACAGGAGTTTGTAAAAAAATTAAGTCACTAAATAAAATTTTAACACTTAAGGCGAGCTAATGAAGGTTTTACTGGATTTCTGGAGTTTTTCTAAAGTATCCGGAACCTTTCTTTAATTCTGGCTGACCCTGCCTTGAAACCTCTCGATTTAAGGACACCCGTTTACCTTTGATAAAATTACCAAGGAAAATTGTCGGCCGTGGCCTAAACTGCCTACCCCCATTTCATCCCTTAAACGCCGACCTTCAGGTAGATGAAGGTCGATATTCGTTAGCTCGGTTAGTAGAAAAAAGTACAAATATGTCAAGGTTTTAAAAATCGTGTACATTTATAAAGTTACTAATAACTACGTGAGACTTCGCCCTCGTTTAGTTATATTTTTAACTGACTTCTAAAATACATAGAGGAATAGTTGATAAAAATGGCCAACGTAGGTTACCACCTTACGGTCAGACAGACGGACAGACGGACAGGTGGACAGACGGACGGACAGAGCGTAATTATAAGGGTTCCTTGTAGTACTACGGAACCCTAAAAAGGAGGAGTTTCTCAATACGACTGCATGTTGATATATTTCTTTTGTATGTATGCTTTACTCCGTCATTATGAACCGATTTTAATGATTCATTTTTATTTCATTGACCATACTTCAAAAGTGATGCCATATAAATTTTATCAAAATCGTTCCAGTTATTTTTAAGAAATTAACAAAGTCGGTGCCGTCTGCGTTGGTTTAGCGGGGACTCTATTTGACTTGGTACCGTTTTCAACACATCAGTAGGTGACTACTAAATCGTATAAAAGTACTAGTTATTTTTTGGTTTTTAGTTCCTTAGCGTTTTTTGAAGGCGGTTTTTTCTTTATTAAGAACTAATGTATAATTTACTTATTTTCTACCATAATAACGTATTTCATTTTCATAAAGAATTTTTAATTTTCTAGTTTCTATTCCGGGAAAAATGGCTGTACATATCTGTAGAAATACATTGCTGTGTATTTTACATTTTAATTATTCGTATATAGTCGCATTTTATCCAGGTGCGGATCCAGCATTCAAAAATAGTGGGCACAGCCACTTAATTTAGGTCGTTTTTCGGCCAAATGCTAGTCGCCTTATGAACTTGCTTATGATCGATATAGTTAATTCCCAGAAAGGATACATCTATAAAATATATGACTTTGAAATTTTGTTTTTCGTGAATAAGGTATTGGTTATAATATTATCAGGCTTTCTATGGAATCGTGAAAGTCTAATATCGATCTTCAGTGTAATGATATCACACAACATGAAAGCGCTTTCATGCTACA
>JANCMC010027096.1:54519-131168 GCA_024363005.1 Charaxes varanes | reverse complement strand
CCTCACTTCATAATTTGATTAAAATTTCACGTAGCCAATTTTACCTTCACCCGTTGGCTTCAAATATGACTAGAAGGGTACTATAAATTCCCGGCAGAATAAAATGAACACGTAACTAGATTTTCATGAAGGCTTTTGAAATGCCAGTTTACATACATTTTTCTTTTAGAAAGAATAACTCAGGGTATTCAAAGCTTATGCTTAATATTGTTTTCAACCGTATTCAGAAAATTCGACTGTATTTTTTTTAACGTTTGGCACCTAAAAACTTTCGACTGGTTGAACCGATTTTGATGATTCTCTTTTTATTTGAAAGCTGGTGCTTCACGTATGGTCCCATTTCAATTTGGTCCAGTTCTGACAATTTTAAGTCGGTTTGGCTTTTTGTTAGAATTTTATAATTATTACACCTCCAATTTAATAGTTTTATATGTTGTTATATAAGTGGGCGTGATGATAACCTAGCAGTTCGGGATTCGAATCGACCACCGTACAGATTTAAGTCCACCCTTTCACCATTGAGGTAGCGGGGCTTTAATGCGTCAAATACAAAAGATTCTTTATAAACATCTTTTTAGGGGCTTTTCTGAATGGGCAAATAGTATTGCTTCAAGCTACGCACTAATCTTATCATTAATCCGCACAAAACCAATCACAATGCAGGTACTTTCTGCTTAGAACTCAAAACATTGCGAAAATGTATTAAGTCTCATTGTTGCACAATTTTTCATTAATGCATTGTTTATTAGTTTGATATAAATTTACCACAGAAGTAATGTCTCCCACTATGTTTCATATAAAATGTATGCATTAGATCACGACTGAGTACAAACCGAAAAAAGTAAAAAAAAAGCGCGCATTCTATAACCATTGTAAAACTTTGACACTTAATATTTAGCAAGAAAAGTATTAAAAAACGTTATAAACAGCGATGTTTTTGAAATAAAAGTAGATTACGCACCGCGCTGAAGTGAGTAATTAACGCACTCGTGTTAATTTAGTGCCCCCGCGTCTCGTGTATTAATAACTCATTTTGCACTCCGCGCAACAATCTCCTATTAAATCTCCCACTGGTTCGAAATATTTAAATTACCAAAAAGAACCAGTACAAAATTTAAATATGGGGAATTCAAATTTTGTCTTCGAAATATATACTGGTAGTTTATTACTGAATATCGCGTAGCAGTAGCGATGAAATAGACATTTCAGGTGAGGTATTTTCGATGGCAACCTCACCTTGGACGATTTATTTGATATCGATCGTAAAATCTTATAATAAAATGTATACATGTGTGTGTAAATACTTTGGCACTGGTGTGCGTGAGGTTTTATTTTAATAATAATTTAATGAATAAATGCACATTTTATAAAAATATTAGCATTCGCACATCATTCTCTACATAAACTATAGTATACTCCATAATATACTTGAAAAGAGCTTGTAAAAGTATATTTGAATAAAATATGATTTGAATTGGAATCTAACTGTGCCAAATTTCACGTTACTCCGTTCGTGTAATTTTCTTCAAATGGTACGGAAAGTTCTTGCTTCGAGATTAATATATACATATTAAAACAAATATGTTACCATCAAAATCAGGAAGCACTACACTGACTTATAGATTTGAAGCTTTTTTCTGCTTTTCTTTTCACCTCACAATCGGAGCACGAGTGGAACCCTAAAAACGGCGTTAAGTGCTTCAAATACCAGGTCTATGGTGGCTTCATTTTTTATAATACAAGGGGCAAACGGGCAGGTGGTTCACCTAAGAATCCAACGATGCCCGTCGACATCTGCAACACCAGAAGGCTCAGCGATTCGTTGCAAGCCTAAATAGTGCATTTTGCCACAAACTTAACGGAATAACAGTTGTATTATAAAATGTATTAAAATAAAACTTATCTAAAAATAACACTTACGCTAGTTTATTTTTTTATATTACAAGGGGAAAACGAGCAGGCAGCAGACGCCTTAGTGCCCACCGAAGCCCATGGACATCTGCAAACTAGTAGGCTAGCAGATGCGTTGCCGACCTTTAATGACGAGTTTAGGCCACCGGGAACTCTCACAAACCGAACTGCCATAAATTAATATATATTTTATTGAAATAAAACCACACGCACACCAGTGCTGAAAGATTTGAACACACGTGTATAAATTTTACAATATAATGGTGTCAAAGAGTAGTCACGACGACCGTACAAGTATACTCATTATGAAATATCTACAAGCCGGTGAGCTTTAGTCTTACTTATACATTAATGCCGAAGCCAGACAGCTTCATTCAAATGATCATTTCAATGACCATGAAGTGTAAGCGGGGACTTAAGGTAACTGCGCAGTTTTGTAGAACTTCAAGGACAAAAATGTACAAACACTTTGAGGTATGCTTGGCTCCGGCATAGCAATAAACTCTGTAGAGTTTCTCTCCTGGTAATGTCAAAGCGAAACTTGTATTGAGGCACATCAGAAAAGCAGTTCAGTAAACTGTTATCCCGCTTACAACCTCTTATTCGTGTATCGGTGTGTATGTGTGTGTGAGAGAGGTGTGTGTGTCAAATTTTGCTTTTCTGTGGTTTTCTTTCATAAGTGTGTGTGATGATACACGCATATTGGAGACACATGTAGTAATAAGTGTTTGAGTATTAGTAACCATCCTTTTTTTTAATGCCCTATGGAATGATGATTTATTCATATTGAACAAGTCAGTGTCTATTATAAAAGTTTTACTGATTGATTAAAACAAAATTCGGCATCAACTTCAAATCAAGATAGAAATACTGTCGACAGTTGAAAAAAAGGTACTGAACCTCTGTCTTCATTAATATAAAAGTATATTCATATAAGGTATTAGGTGTGTCCACGACTTTATTCAGATAAAATCAAATAAATGAAAAACATGACAAAATCCCAGAGACTGTTGTCTCATCGTCCAGGCCAGACATATTCCTTTACTCAACAAAGCTAAAGCGAGTAATACTAGTAGGACTTACAGTTTCATTGGAGACCAACATCCCTAAAGACCATCTGATAAAAACAAACAAGTATTTTTAACTAACGAATGAGCTCACCAAATACAAGCTTATACAAGCTTATACACGGTAGCGGTGGGAGCAAAGGTTATACACTAGCAAATACTGTGTATATCTATTAAAAGAACTTGGCTTGTCAAGAACTATCATAAGTTCTTTATTAGATAGGACATCTAAAGCTGCACTAGTAGGTTCATACTTGGCTAGGCAGGCATTTCTTTGTTAATTAAGTGTTTTTAGTTTGTTGTTTTTTTGTATTACAAGGGTATAAAAATTAACTAGATGGTTAGTATATTTACTCTAGGAATTCGACTGGCATAGTGTAAAGAACACAGTAAAATTGATTCATCTCATCCATTTCCGGTGGAGCCGCCATTTGCTATTGCCACGTTATAAACGGAAGTGCTCACAATAAAGCAATCGGGTGCATGAATGATCTCGGCCGGCTTAGGCTCGTTATCTGCATATATAGATAAAGTTGAAGTGTCCGTCTGTTAATTTTCAATATCTGTCTTTGTAGGTGTCTATATACGAATTAAGTCAGCAAGAGCTATAGTTCCTAATTTGTTTGGTACATGTAAATCTGACGATGCGGTTTTCAAAGCATTATCTGGAGAAACTGATAATTCTTGGAAAAATTGCCGGCAAACGTGTCCAGGGGAGAGCGCCCTTTTTGTCCCATTTAATTGGATTCTATGCGATTTTTTCAATATTGAAGCGAACGCTGCTCAATGCTATAAAAACACTGAAAAGACTACAAAATACAAACTTCATTTTATGTTGAAACTGGATTATGATGAAAAATAAGCCCTTTGAACAATACATAGAACTATAAAACGTTTCTAACTCCACAAGTTTTTTCGTTAATATTTTCAAAGGAAAGTGGTATTTTTAATTGCGCAATTATTTATTACACTATAATGTTACAAAATGCAAATATTACATATTGACTGGACCGTTGGCGCAGTGGGCAGTGACCTTGCCTTCCGCTCCGGGGGTCGTGGTTTCGATTACCGCCTCCTTCTTTTTTTCAAATACCCACGAAACGGAATTATTATTATTAAGTTATTTTAATCGGGGGAGGGGGGGCTTGTTTTTTTTCTTTTGTTAAATTTTCGAGTTGTGAATGCTACAATAGGGCATTTTGGAGTATTTCGAGGTTAATGTTAACAAACATTATACACACACATACATATACAAGGATTTCTGTTTTGGTACAAAAAAAATAACCGCGAAGTCAGACTCCCCCGAAGGAATATCAATCATTCTGCACGAAACGTAACTCTGTTGCGGATAGGTTAGAAGCGACTGGGCGATCGCGCTGGCTGATTCGCGGTTTTTTTTTTGTTTCAATAAAGAAATCCTTGTATATGTTTGTGTATAAAGTTAAACTTAACATTGAAAAGCTCCCCACATAAAAAAGTCCGGTGGCGTTAGATCTGGACTTCGAGGCGGCCATGCAATGTCACCTCGGCGCGATATCTTCGGTGCCTACTGCCTGCTCGTCTGCTCCCTTGTAACATTAAAAAAAAAAAAAAAAAACAAATAAGGAAAGCTTTAGGTATGCATAATTTGAATTTCTTACTAAGTGTAAAGCTTATGTAAGGAATGGACGCGATAGTATGACAGCAAATTAAGTGTTCTAAGCAATCACTCAATTCAAACTCAAAAGATGTTTTTCAAGTAAAATTTTACTATTTTTGAATCGTCAAATATTTTTTCTGCTAACTACGCAGTAATGTTATCATTAATCACTACATAACGGATCAAAAAGGATGCATTTTCTGCTTAGAACCAAAATAGTGCAGTGATGTTGTAAGAAATTTCACTACGGCACTGTTTTTTATTTTCATATAAATTTACCACAGAGGTTTAATGTCTCCCATTACCCTAGCGGCGTTGAATTTGAACCGGGTATCCTGGGGATTGCAATTCTTCCCTTCTGCTGGTGACCTATAGAGGCTAAACATACATACTTTTATATGTTATATACATTAAAGACACGCATGAATAATGAATGAATGAATTTTTGTTTTCGTTTAATTAATTAACCATTTAAAATTACTACGTAAACAGTTTCCATAATAATCATAAGAAATGTGTGTCTACATACTCAGGTTTTTTTTAAAGATTAGTGGTTATTATGCAGTTTCAGGACTTTTCCCAAAAATGCGTATTATTGTTTTTTTTTTTCTTAAATTTATTTTTGCACACTGATGAGGGATATTCCGTCGGGGGGAACTGACTTTTTTTAGGGGGGCGGTGGGCAAGAAATTCTGAATGTTTAACGTTAGGTATCCGGGTACCAGTACCTCTTTCTCACATGAGATCGGCGTTAAGTGACGGCAATGCTGTCACGTCAAGTCATGGTATTGTTGTCGCCTTTCGTTCGGTTGTGAGACTTCTAGCCTAAACTCGCCATTAAAGGACAGAAACGCATCTGCAAGCCTCCTGGTCGTGCAGATGTCCATGGGCGTCAGTAGGCACTTAGCTGTCTTTGTACAAACCTTTACAACTTTGTACAAACCTTTGTAGAGTCTATCTCCTGATGATGCTTCGGTGTCGAAGCAAAACGTGCGTTGAGGCACATCGGAAAATCAGTGTAGTGCTGTGCTTTGGTGGCGGATTGCACCGATTTTCCCTCATATTCATTCGCGGATTTAAGCAAAGTAGTTTAGTATTTCATACATGTCATGGATTGCCACATCGGATTCGGACACCAATTTAAGCGGACTCTGGTACCAGACCTGGGCAACGCTAGAAGGAAGATATGTAATTGGAAAATGTCACAAAATATTCAGAGTATTATGGGATAAAGTAAATTATTTACAGGATTTAATAAGAACTTATTTGCAATGCCATATTATGCTGGTACATACTGTTGATGACATAATTATGATATTTCTTCAAAGCATTTCTGATAAAATTGTTACAATATCAATTGAATCTGATACGAATTTTCCTAAACTGCTTGACTATCCTTTTCGACGTGATAACGTCCTATAAATCCATGAACGCTGGCGGAACTCACGAAGTAATATGACTCTCCGTCCGTCTGCCCGTAAGGTGGTCCCCACCCTCTAGCATTTCCAAACTATTAGACGTTGCTCGATAGTTTAGAGGGGGAAGTCGTGGATGAGATTGGCCCAAGAAGAAAGTGGACCGAGAAGGTGGAGGCCTATGCCCATCAACAATAGGCTAATTTAAAAAATATATATAGTACCTAACGTAATAACGTAATGCTAAAATTTTCGTTTTCTCCTCCAAAAAGCATAAAATATCAAGTAACAATAAAAATAATCTGTATTATAAGTGAGTGCATAATAGACCAATAAAATCAAGGATTTTATAAATTTTAGTTAATTAATTAAAAAAAAGAAATTTAATTAACAAATAGATGCGCACAATTGGAACTAGACCACATAAGTTGCACAATGCAATGATCTAATATAATGGGTACGATAATTTATGTGGCCATGCTGTCCAAAATTAAAACGTGTTATCCTAAATATTAATATACCCTAAAAACCTCTCCCATTAAGCCGAATGTGAGCTTCCGTGGCTGGATTCAGACATTATTCAACAGACAGACTCTTAAAATTTTTGCCATATACATACGTTTCACTTTCTACAAAAAGCTATGGCGCGTCCATCGAACTGACCTTTATGTTATTTATTACCTCCATAAGTTGTTTCCGTATCCATTAAGATAAGTAAAGATACCCGTATACTTGACCATCATGGTATGAAATTACTGGAGCCAGACACAGCGGCCATCTTTGTTTGGACTTAAGAACTTTCATATGTACATTTTGGATGAATTCTTTAGAGTTTTATTCAATAAGCGGTAAGACAATATTATACAGAGTGTAAAAGACATCGTATCGCAATCTGAACCCTCATACGAACGAGAGTTATTGGCGGATGTATTGCTAGCACACACGAATTTTAGCGTTGGGAATTCTAATTTGATACGTGCTCCACTGAAATTATTTGCTTAGGATTATAAATGCTCAAACATCTTTAATTGATTTGGAAATGTTGGTCCACCAAAAAGACTCAGGAACAAGAACGTTGTTGATTACCTATTTTCTAGTAACCCCCTTTGACCTCGCACAGGAAGCATTTATATAATATGTAATTTGAAGGGAAATATTTTTTTATGTGCCAAAAATATTTTGTTTAAATATACTCTCTGTTGGATGGGTGTCTGTACAGTCATGCATCCAGGTGTTGTTACCTGGATAGATAACTACATGTACTAATTCGCGAAGGAATTTTATACAGCTCTGCTTGTCCTATGTATGTATGGCAAAGCATCGCTAGGTCTAAGGGCTATCGGAAATTTATTTAACGTGGACGAATTCGCGGGAAACAACCAGTCTTGTTATATACGTTGATAAAAAAAACGCAGACTTCTCTTGGTGCAGAAATAACGCAAAAACTGTTGTAGTCAAGGACGTCACCCACTTTCATATACCTATTAATATTGTGCATCTTGCAAATAATTATATAGGACTATATGACACACGGACGTCTGGTCCTAAGGAAGACAACTTAATGCCTGCGTTATAGGTAACAGCCGCCTCCTATACACAAATATATATATATATATACGTATTTATATATTATTTGTAATATATAAATACGTATATATAAATATACACCCAGATTCGAGGTGAGAATCGAACCCATCAGCGGAAGGCAGGGTCACTGCCTATTGCGACATCAAAACTTTTATAAGCATCCGCATCCACCGCCGATTCCGTATCCGTATGGACCAATTCCATATCCGTAACCAGCAGCGCCGTATCCGTATGAACCAATACCTTCGACGTCTTCAGTCAACATAGCGACCTCTCCGTTTCCGCAACCGTATCTGACAGCAGCACTACCACAAGTAGGTAACTCGCCCTCTAGACCCACGGTACCCAAGAAAGGTACGGCACCGGCGACGGCGAGTTCTCCTGCATAACGGTTCTCAGACACAAGAGCAACTCCGCTTGGTGGGATTGGAGAAGCGCTGGCAGTGGGGAAACCACCACCAGAGAATCCTGGAGCAGCTAGCCCGCAGCCTCCGTAACCAGCTCCCCAACCACCGTAGGGAGCTTCAGCTATACCGCAACCCCAACGAGCCATCGTTGCCATCTTGCTATGTAGCTGCCGCTACAGCCTCCTTAATGTGGACTTATTGCATAATCCGTTTTTAGGGGATGGCTACTAATTATAAATTACCTCCTTACCAACTTTCATCTTTGTACGTTCCGCGGTTTTCGAGTCTTTTAGCTAATATATAAATAGAGATGCCGCAGCGTTGAATTGGTAAAGTTTCTACATACCGATGTTGACAATGACGTCGTGGCCGATGCAATTGGCTTTAGTGATGGTGCCACCAATTTTCATATCACGCCCATGATATATGTCATTAGGCCACTTTATCCTGTGAATTATAAAAGCAAATTTTCTATTTGGAATTTGAACATTTGCGACTTGAATAAATAAATAAAAATATACAGGACTATATGACACACGGACGTCTGCTGAAACAAAGTTGGAGATAGCACACAGCCTTCAACTTTGTTTCTTCTGTATATCAATGATCTGCTGCAAACAAGTGGCTTTCATTGCTATTCAGATGATACAACTGGAGATGCCTTTTACTCCGGCCGGGCAAATATTTCTCAGGGACACTTCACAGAGAGTCGGAACAAAATTGTGTCTGATATCGAGACACTCCTATCTCACGTCTCGATATAGAGTCGACTAAATTTAGTCGAATTCAACCCTACTAAGACATAAGTTTGCGCTTTCACCGCTAAAAAGTAACCCTTCGTCGTGTCTCCTCGATTCCAGAACACTTCCCTGGTCGCCTCATCCAGCGTCGGGATACTGGGAGTCGACATATCGAGTGAGTAACATTCAGTTTCGCGGTCACTTGGATAAGAAGGAGCTCAACGGTATGGACTGAAATCCGCAAGGTACCCGTTCAAACCCCACCGCCGCTGGGGTTTTGTCGTACCCACTCCTAATACAAGCTGTTAATTTAAGCTTAGTAGGAGGGGAAAAAGGGAATATTAGACATACCTAAAAAGTATTCCTAGTATTATTTAAAAAAAAAAAGTTAAGCCAGGTGAAGCAAGTCAGATTTTATTGTTTTTTCAACAAGCACATTTTAAAGGCAAGCATAAAACAAGCGGCTTAAATGATTGTTTTTCGTAATTTGGAAACAGGTCAGTTTTTACGACTTTCCCGGGGATAAATTTCAGCAGTAAATTTTGGCAATTATGTAAATTATTTCTACTTGCCATTTTCGAATGGCAATACCTTCAAGTTTTTCTATCACGGTATGAAAGCATTCCATACCTATCAGAAACATTCTGTTCTGGTACTTTTTTTTTAATTTAAAACATAATATGTTATATTTTACTTACGTAAAACAGATATAAAGTTACCTACCTTAGGAATAGACGCCCATGAATTGATAGGCCTATGTATTTATTTAATATTTAATAAGTAAACAAATTTATTTGTTAGAAGGTGCCTGGATGGATTATGGCAGCAAGGATCAGTTAAATTACGTACACTAACGAATGAAGGTATTATATAAAAATGTAAGTAACGTCAAATTTTGGACACAAATTATTTTATATTTTATAAAAATTTAGACGAAGCTAAGAGGCTGAAAAAATACATCAAGTCTTTCCTTTTTTTACTGTAAAAAAACATTTCTCAATACATAGTTTTATGTATAAATCTTACACAATCAACAACAAGTTCACAATCAAGACTACAATGAAAATTAACAATAAAATAACATAACATTAAAATAAAAATATAACAAATTAATACTTTTTTGTTCATTATATTGTTGCACTGTTGCATGAAACTTTCAACGCGATAAAGAATATTAGGCTGGCATTTTCCGATACTCCATTGGAAAGTGCAAAATGCTTGCGGACGGTTGCTACAAATCGATTTCATTATTAACTTTGAACTTAATTTACTGTCAGTGCTATTTTCTTTTTAATTTTGTTCATTTTTCTTTAATTTCGGTAACTTACTCTAAAAATATTGTTTCAGTGTTCACTTTCGGATATGCAAGCTCCGAATCGATTGGACGAGAACAGCGCCATCTATTTCCACTGCTTGGATATCTTCATGGATATAAAATTGGTCAGAACTTCGCATTACAATTGCCGCCATACATTTTACAACCCCTAATTATAGTGCCTTCAGTGAATCAGCAACAGAGTGTGAACATACAGAAGTCTAATTCAGGTGAAAATTACCACGAAACTGGTGGTACTTTTCAAACTATATCACCTGCGAAACTAATTACTAATGTGACTGAGCTTAGTGATGAAGAAAATAGACTAGATGCTATAGAACTGGAAATAGGCAACAAAAGTGAAAATGTACATAAACCTAAAGAAGATATGGTTGACGATAGTGATAAAGATTCGTTTAGACAATTAATTACTAACGACAGTGATACCTCTGTGACTGCTGGAACCACTGAAGTAGAAGATCTATCAACGATAACAGAAGTAACAAATTTAGAATTGGAGAGTTTAAAATCTACAACTGAATTACCTGGTCCGTATCCAGGCCCTTATTATAATAATGTAAATCTGAGTACATTATCAATTACAAGAGC
Organism: Charaxes varanes; assembly: GCA_024363005.1. Classification (NCBI taxonomy): domain Eukaryota; kingdom Metazoa; phylum Arthropoda; class Insecta; order Lepidoptera; family Nymphalidae; genus Charaxes; species Charaxes varanes. The sequence continues at coordinate 120,478 of JANCMC010027096.1, read as the reverse complement.
ACCAAGTCAGTTTAATACATCAAATAGCGAAATTCAATATAATTTAACATTGCCTATCTCAGAAAATAACTGGGTTCATTTTAATGCAAATAATCCAACCAATTATAAAAATATATCGTCAGTACAAACTCCATTCAATGCTAATCAACAAATAGCATTAGAAGGACGTCCATACCCGTATCCAAATCCCAAATATAATTTCAAAGTGGATAGGTTAAGTATCACAACAAATTCTTATACAAACGATGAATCTCCTATACCGTCTACATACAATGATCGATGGCAGAATTTTTCCTCATTAACAAAATCTCAACCAACGTCTGATTTCCGACCCCTGGCTGGCTTGTACCATGATGGATTTCTTCACAAGCCGCTGATTAAAAAGACGGGGTTTATTCCATACAACAGCAAATACTTTTATTACAATTAAAATACTAGTGGTAAATAATAAACAATTATTAGTAGGACTATATAATACATAGACGTCTGTTCCTAAGATAGAGAACTTATTGTCTGTGTTATAGGAAATAGACGAGTGTTATAAACAATATATTTTTGTTGAAATATATAAATACATACTTATAAATAATACACCCAAACTCGAGGCAGTATTCGATCGACTCCAGAGCGAAAGGCAGGATAACTACCAACGGCGCCAACGGGTCTAATATATGTTGCATAAAAATTAGTAGACAATGCTATAGTATAATTTTAGTAGAATTAAATGTTGTAAAACTTCTAGCGACCCTATAGATAGATAACCCTTTGCAAAAGTAGGAGCTGTCATCCAAAATGGTAAAGCACTGTCCTGGTCGACTATACACGGAAAGTTTTAGAATGAAATAAAAGAAGCATTTAAATTAGGGCAGCTAGTATGAAGAATATAAAAATAGAGTTAAAAACCAAGCCTAACAATAAATTATTGAAAAAAAAAACTTTTATTTTTGTTTCCTCCTGAATTCTGTTGGATATTTACCTACTTTATATTTTCATTGGAAGAATATATGAACAAATTGATGCAAAATATTCCATCTACTTTAAGCCGCTGATATACGAGCATTCACGAAACATAGTGTAAAAGGAAACATTCTGGAGCTATCTTCATATTGATTGCACGTTATGAATGCTCGACATAACCATAAATCTGTTGAATAGCGGCAACGATAACTAATATAGCTTTACAAGTCTCTACAAGCGCTATTGTCAGAACACTCGTAAAGTCAAGCCTTTGTGTTCGCACTCATTTGTAACACTGTTATTGTTACCAAGTGAATCATGAAGCATTAATATGTGATCACATATTGAACTATTAAGTGCTGGATTTCTTACGTACTGTAAAGTGTTTGTAATCACACTAATTTGTAACACAGTTATGTTGATCGTTTCCAGATGAATCATGTGTTAATGTGTGATCAAACATTGTACTATTAAGTAAATACTAGTTTGTGTTTAAATGTATTGTTGTGTGTAACTTTGTTATCTTATTCATTTGTAACATAGTTGTGAAGACGGAAGACCTTTACAAATGAATCATGAATCGTAAATTTGTGATCACGGAAATGTTGCATTTCTGCCGATTGTAAAGTCTTTGAGTTCTCTTTTTTTTTGAGTTTTCTCTTTGAGACCTCTTCTAGTTATAGCACCAACTATAATAATATTTCTACTCACGACTTGTGACAATACTTGTACTTAAACTTTATGTGACATAATCGAGATTACCGAAAGATATCTCCACAATAGGATACTGGGAAGAACGTAATTGTATACAAGAATATTTTTCACGTTCAAGAAATGTTGCCAACCTTATATGTTACTCGATTACAATCTTTTTACGCATACGAGGTTCTTATTCATGAAACGTGAAAGTGACGACTCATATTTTCCTTTGTTATTATAATGGACTGGAACTGTAAATGGTATAAGTAGGTTCATTTTCTAGATTTAGAAATCATCTTACTATATTACTCTATTTAAAATAATTGTGTTGCGGACAGATGAAGCAGCCAGGACAAGGCGGTGTCTTCGACCGTGGACGTCGTTGAACGGACTGAGCGCAGCTGACACTAGTACGCAACATAGCGAGCGAGATAGGCACGGGTTGTTAGGAAGAGATGGCAATAGTGCTGTATCGCTCGCGTAAATCCGAAATGATACTTGTGTAGGGTGTGTACTAGTATCAGCCTCCATTTAGTAGATAAGGTTGTGCCAAATTGTTGAACGGCACGTTCCCATGGCGCAGTGATTGATCCGTTGTAAATAAAAGTGCTTAGTAATACAATCCACGTATTCCCATTTCCCTTCCTACTAAGCTAAAACTAAAAGCTTGTACTAGGAGTGAGTGCGAGAATACACCAACGGCGGTGGGGTTTGAACTGAGTACCTTGCGGATTTCAGTCTATACCTTATACCGTTGAGCTATTGAGGCTCTGATATTAATCATGAGTCACTAATCAGGCAACACCAATCTAGGCTCCCACACTAGAATTAACTGTATTCCAAAAGCTAGTGCCCACCCTTAAAAGGTACAGTAACTATTATACATAAAGTGGACATTTATATTCACTATGGGAGAGTTACCTTGCCGGCGGACAGACGGACGGACGGAGCGAAACTATAAGGGTTCTTTGTTGGACTACGGAACCCTAAAAAGGCTGAGTGTCCGGTAGTAATTTGGAGTTGACTTAGACTGAAATGTACAAACACTTTGAGCTATGTTTGGCTTCGGCATTAGAAAGAACCTTATGGAAAGAAGGTAGCCTACCTGCCAGTGAAAGTCCCATTGAAATCGGCTCAGCCTTTTCGGAGATTGCAAACAGAGAGAAGGACCTAGCGACAAAAATGTTTAAACTTGTGTTTTTGTTAATAGGTATCGTAATTACAAACAAATATTTAAAAATTTTCGTTACAATCAATAAAACTGGAGTCAAGAGACGCATACAATGTAATTCTTCATTTGGATTATTAACGCTCTAATCGAATCTTGTACCACTTTAGTTTTAACCGTTTTAACATTTGGCCTATGCACAGCTTAATCCTGTTTGTCACATAGAAATTAAACAGGTCTAGGTTTTTTAAAAGCGATACAATTAAAATTCAACGGGTTAATTTAGGGAGACGCGGGCCGTCGTGCGTCGCGTGCTTCGGCGCAGCCCGCACCATATTCAAACATATTAATAGGGGGGGAGGGATCCATTCTAAATTTGTAGCAACTATGCGGAAACGAAAAAAGGGTATGTTAAAGTAGGGTCAGTTTGTACATAACGCCTAACGTTTTATGAAGCGCGTGATAGTTTTAGCTACATTGCCTCGAGAAAATCGTCAAACTATGTTTTCCGCAGTCCTTAAGGGATTTCCCTCACAATAAAAAAAAAATTAACGCGCTCGAATATTTGACCAGCGACGAGCGGACGTTTTTTTTACCACTTTCTGCCTAATAATTAGCAAGAAAGCTCGAACACTATACCAAATAAGCTAGACAAACCGACAAACTTAACTGAGCACTCTTTTCCCCTCCTACTAAGCTTAAATTAAAAGCGTGTATGAGGAGTGGGTGCGAAAATAACCCAACGGCGGTGGGGTTTGAACCTGGTACCTGCGGATTTCAGTCCATACCTTATACCGTTGAGCTATAGAGGCTTATCCTTTATGTCTTTTTCATAAAACGTGACACTGGCCTTATGTTTTATGAAATAATTATTTTCGTAACACTTCAGTCAAAAGGCCTACAAACGCCATCTATTAGATGTATTGCAAAGTACCGAACAAATCTGCATTATCGGTAATTTTAAATAATCTTAGGAATTTTTATTTCTTTATTTTCTTAATTTAAAGTTTTTTTTTATGTTACAAGGGGGCAAACGAGCAGGCAGTAGGCACCGAAGTGCCTACCGGCGCCCATGGACATCTGCAAATAAATAAATTCATAGGACTATATGACACACGGACGTTTGTTCCTAAGATAGACAACTTAATGCCAGTGTTATAGGTAACAGATGCCTGTTATACACAAATATATTTTATATAAATACATACAAATAGATAATACACTCTCAATAGATTAAGGAGTTCTAAGGGCTTTCGCAATTTTACGTGGACCAATTCTGGGGTAACAGTTAAACAGTTCCCTATGAATGTGCACTTATTTCAAAACCAATATTCACGAGGACCGCATTATATCAAAGAGTACACAAAACAAAGAGCGTCCGATAACTTTAATAAATTCAATACGTTAAATATTAACTGAATTCTCGCATTAACATATAAACGTAGCCCGAGATCGGTTCCACTGAGCTTTCGTGGACCACTAGACGCCGATTCCTCTTCTCAGACCAACCCCTCTTATCTCATCCACTTCCCCGCAAAGACCTCCAGATCATTACGTCACTTCTTCCTCTTCTACAAGGTAGAATAGAAGATAGAAATATTCTTGTACTAACAAAAAAGTAACGCCACATATTTTGACTTAGATGTAGAGTCAGCGTAGTTATGAGGGGTAGAGTAACGGGGTGTAAAGTTAGAGGCTTGGCTCTAAAAGAGATATGTTAACTTGTTAATAGTGCGAAGCAATATTGTCTCGTCGTGGCAACATTTGATATGAAAATGTTTTTGGTGGCATAAGTAATTTTCTAATAGGTACTAAATAGGAATTAAAAAAATAAATAACATCTCAAGTTACTTTTTTATAACTAAGGGCTTAAAAACTTCGTCCTTTGAAAAGCCATAACATTTCAATTTTTCTTAACTTAGAGTCAACAATATGATTGTAATAAAGAAAAAGTTGTTCACTTAAAATATACGATATATAGCTGCCTTTGCCCAGCTGTGGGACGCAATAGGCTAATTAAAAAAAATATTCAGAAAAAGTACATTCCGTATATAAAGTTAGTGTTTTATATGTGGATAAGAAAGTATGGAGGAGTATGTGTGGACGAATGTGTGTATTCTAATCTGAGCTGGTCATTTAAAAGATGGGTTATCAATAATGGCTATGAACGAAGCGTGTACAATATTTAGTTTTACACTTATGAATCATAATCAACAAAAATGCTCCTTAAAGTTTATTCTAAAATGCTATTAAAAAACTACATTTGGATCAGCTGCTTGATCTTACTATAAAAAGGAATCTGGTGTAAGATGCACAACAATTTTTGAAATTGTTAGATATAGTTTAATTCTATAAAATATAATAATAAAGGAATGTGTAGGGAGACCAGTCAATACAGTTATAAAGGGCACGTTTGTATGCTTTTTTTTTGTTAAATAAAAAAAAGTTATGTTTTTGTGATCAATAATCAGAAAAAGATGATGTGTTCTTTTCTTTTGATGATTTATTATAGTCCAAATCAGCGATATATAGGAGTTCTAAACGGTAAATAATGGAAATATCTTCCTTCACTACGGTGTATGAAAATACATTGCTTCTTTTTTGATACTAATTTGGTCATAGTACTAGCTTTATAGATTACAGTTAAGTGGTATTAAATTTAAGCATCACTTTATTTCTATTAAAGAATTGTGTTAGTATTGTGTCTAACTACAAAATTACAAAGTGGAACTTATAAAATACCTAACTTTAAACACGATCTATACACAATTATTGCAATTTAATTGTCTAATTGTGACATCTAAGACACTGCGTTTGTTATAATAGTCAATTAAGTATTTTACTTATTATCAGTTTCCAAACGACTGATTTTAATATTCCTCATCAATCAGACCCTCATCAAACATTATTGAGATTAAAATTAAAAATAATGAAATAGGAAATTGAACATTAAGTTTCCTGAAAAAAATTGAATTTTTTTTGTTGAAGATTATACAGAAAACAACATCAGAATATAATAATAGTCGAGCTGTATAAAATTGTTTTTAAATGTTCATTTTCTTTGTTTTTCTCTACCGTTTTTATCTCGGCAAAGGGTCTTATATACAGCCCTACAGAATTGTGTTGACCGTTCGCGTGGCTGAGGTTTGGGACGGGACCGTCTGATGCTCTGTCGATTAGAAAAGAAGAATCTTCACTGGGCTTAGGCTGGATGCTGTAGACCGTTTACAAGGTTGAGATGACAATTCTAGCCAAACTGGAGACTCAAACGTCACCCAAACTCAGCTAGAATTGCTATTTCTAAGTTTATAATTGTTTTTTTTTTGTATTGAATCTTCCTTTGTTGAATATATTTCCTGTGTAAGTCTTTTTACATACTGCCTCTGGATGAAATAGATACATTTTAATATGTCACGTGATTAAAACTTCCCAACGTATATATATATATTTTCGTGCTTTAAAAAACGATATATGACCGATCAATACCAACCATTATTACACTGTATACAAACCTTTATAACCAATTTTAATACTACAAAATTAGTTATAGGAAAAGGTAGAATTTGTAAAATATGTCAACTGAAATTTTGATCAGTAGAAAAGTAGTGCTTTGTTGAACAAGTCAAAGTCCCTGCTACAATATTCAATCCAGCAGGAAAACGAAAATTCAGTAAAGTAATTTAACTTCACTGCTACAATGTTTAGGTCCGTGGGAAAATGAAGCATTAGTAAAATACGTCAAATTCACTGCTATAATGTTTGGACTAATAGGAAAATGCAGCTCTGTTAAATACGTCAACTTCATTGCTTTACTTGCATTGGCATATCTCTTTGGAGAACCGAAGTGAGTAGTCACTTTGTCGATCGATCCGCATTTAAAAAATTCTAATTAGTGTACTTTTGTCGTAATCTCAAAGATTGTTGCATTTTTTTAATCTGTGAATATATCAAAGTGTTTTGGTGTAATTTTGGGTCTTAAATTTCAAGATAGCTTCCTAAAAAGTGTGTTTTAACTTGGATTTGCAGTGCCGTTTTTTTATTTTGCAAATTAATCCGAGGGTGGTTGAAAATCTGATCCCAATCTACTTGATACCACTTTTCTATTTTGCATCTAAGAGCAAAGTTCTACTGGCCTCGCGTTACCACTGATCGGCACAGTAACTGTTACCCCGAGTTCGAATCCCGTCATCTGCTGCACATTATTTTTAATTTATAAAATATTTTCTGAATAAATTTGTAAATTGCAAATATCACGATGAAGTTCGCATGCTGCAAACTAACAACAGGTGCCGCCACTGAAATTATTACATGTTCAAAATGTATGCTTACTTATCATATTCAATGTCTATACGCAACCGAGAAAAAGAAAGAAATACCCCAAGATACAAAGAAAAAGTGGGTATGTCCTGAGTGTCGCATGTCTCAACCTAGGAAACCTAATAAAGATAATACACCGGTACGCCATCAGATTCCAATAGATAATGTAACTGTACGAAAAGCTGCCAGCGTAGTTACCGTGTCACCGGGAAGTTCCCAGGAAAAGGGGGAAAAAATGCAAACCGTCGACTTGTCATTGGAGTCTATATTATGCGAAATTCGCAGTTTCCGCTCAGAGATCAGTGAAAGACTTGAATTGCAGCAATCTACTTTGGATTCCTTTAGCTATACCCTACAAAAACTGCAGCAAGAAGTTACAGGAATCATCACAAATGTTAATTTAGTGAAACAAGAACTGGACGAGGCAACTAAGTCGCTAAAATTTTTATCCGACTCTCATGATGAACAAATATCTGTAAACGATAAATTTACACAGAAAATATCCAAGCTCGAAACTGAGAATGTTGAGTTGCGTTCGAAATCGTTGGAACTTGAAAGGAAGATGTCGCTAATGGAGCAACAATCTCGAGATTGTAATTTGGAGATTCAGTGCATACCAGAACATCGATCTGAGAACTTACTAACATTAATAAAGCAAATAGCAAAGATAACTACTTTTGAATTAGGTGAAAATGATATAGTAAACTTTCACCGCGTGGCTAAAGTGAATCCTGAATCGAAGCGTCCTCGTAGTGTTATTGTAAAGATGAGCAGTTCCCTGAAGCGGGATAACTTTTTGGCCGCGGTGAAAGTTTTCAATAAAAAGCATCTGGATGACAAACTCAACACCTCTCATCTTGGCTTGGCAGGAAACAAGCAACCTGTTTATATCCTGGAACACTTATCTCCTGCCAATAAACGTCTTCATGCAGTTACTAGAATTGCGGCTCAAAACAAAAAGTACAAATACGTGTGGATACGTAATGGTCGTATATTTGTTCGCCGTGATGATAACTCCCCATCCATTGTAGTTAAGAACGAAGATGCCTTAAAATCTCTATAAATTGATGCTATCTTTTTTTAATTATTATTATTTTTTATTTATTTCAGCACGCATTTGTAACTCTTGTTATTCAAAATTCACTTTTTCAATTTTCTATCAGAATGTAAGAGGTCTTAGGACTAAAACTGACGCATTATATCAGTCTATTTTACAATCAAATTACGATGTTATTATTCTAACGGAAACCTGGCTTAATGAAACGGTTTTCGATTATGAATTTATTGATGATAGATATAATATTTTCCGACGCGATCGCGCCTCCACAATTTCCTTTTTACATAAAAAAGACGGGGGGGAGTACTATTGGCTGTGCACAAAAAGTATGAGGTTTACCGGAAACATGAGTTAGAATCTTCCTGCGAGGATTTATGGGCTTCTATCAAGATTGCTAATAATAAACTCCTGCATATCTGTGCTGTTTATGTTCCTCCACCAGTTGCTTTTAATTATTTGGAAGTTTTCCTTAATAATATTACAAATATTCTTCAAAATAAAATGTTAAAGCATGACTGCCAACTCCTGGTTCTTGGAGATTTTAACTTACCTGGTATAATTTGGAATACGTCCAATAAACATTCACTGGTACCCCAGCACTCTAACAATGCTACTAATAACTACTTTTTGGATACATTATCATTTTGTAACCTATCTCAATATAATTCGATCATTAATGAAAATAAACGCATTCTTGATCTAGTTTTATCTAATTTTTCATCGCTTGCTGTAGACAGGTGCAATTTACCACTTGTTCCTATTGATTCACATCACCCTGCCTTAGTAATTGAATACAATATTGATAATGAAAGACCTCTAAATCCACTTCGAATTCCCCGTCTTAACTTTAATTTATGTGATTTTGATGCCATAAATGCTGATCTTGCTCTAATTGATTGGAATAAGGAATTAACTACTGATTTGTCGGTAGACACTGCTATAGAAATTTTCTACAATATTCTGATGCCCATAATTTATAAACATACACCTTTAGTAAAGAGCAAATCTTTATCTTACCCCATATGGTTTTCGCGGAGTCTCATAAAAGCTCTTAAGGAAAAGGCCAAATATCATCGTAGATACAAAATATATAAGAATGAGATGGATAAGCTATCATTTAATATTATTAGAAGTCGTTGTGATAGTCTCATTGTGGACTGTTATAAACAATTTAAAAATTCTGCAGCAACACAATTACGTAAAAATCCTAAATATTTTTGGCGTTTTTTCAATCAAAAAAGAACAAATAGTTGCTCTATACCAAATAAAATTGTGTTCAATGATATATCTGCTTCGGGTGGTCAGGAGATTTGTAATTTGTTTTCTAGCTATTTCCAGTCAGTTTATAGAGATCGCGTCTTGCCGCCTCAAAATCTTGTTGCTTCTTACGATTGCTTTTCAATTTTTAACGAATCTGTGTCCACCTCAGATATTAGTTTAAATTTCGATGAGATTCATAGGTCCTTAGTTTCTATAGACGTTAATAAGGGCAGTGGGCCCGATCTCATACCGCCTATTCTTCTAAAAAGATGTGCTGACTGTCTTGCACCTCCACTCACTTTTATATTTGGTCTCTCATTGAGGTCGGGTACGTTTCCAATTAAATGGAAAACTGCTCATATAACCCCAATTCACAAAACCGGAATGGTGGACAATGTGGTAAACTATCGACCAATATCAATTTTATCATCATGTGCTAAGATTTTTGAATCACTTGTTCAAAAAAAATTGCTGCGCTTCCGGGTACCAGTACCTCTTTCTCATATGAGATCGGCGTGAAGTGGTGGCAATGTTGTCACATCAAGTGGTGGTATTGTTGTCGCGTTTCGTTGGGTTTGTTAGACTTCCCGGTGGCCAATACTCGTCATTAAAGGCCTTTTTAAAAGTTCTTACAAAAAATGAGTTCCATACATTTCCATGGTAATTATAAAGTACAAAGCTGGAGCGACTCAACTCCAAGCAGTTTTAACTTTGAAATAGTCTTCAAATGTATAAAAACGCCTAACGAATAAGCATGTTTTTAACATTTCGATACACTAGATAGATTTAATATCAAAATGAAATTGTAAAAAAAGTCACTGTCGACATAATATTTTTAAAATTACTGTCAATGCAATAGGATGAATAAGTAACATCCCAGAACCCAGTGGCGAAATTTAATTTCACGAGGCCGTGAATGTGGATATGTACCCGTGAACGCCGCGCGAAAGAGAATACCAACTATGATCGGAGTGAAAGCGCGTGAACACCGCGAAAACCGTCCACATTATCGTTCACGCCTGTTAACGGAGCTTCACGGCAATAATGTGGAGCCGCCATTATAGCAAGATGTTTGTGAAATAACCTTAAATGTTTGCTTATAGTATGTTATTTGAAGTGAAATTAAAACGATGTAATTTGACACGTAGCATGAACTTGTAGGAGCGGCAATATCGTTTTAAAAATATCAGTAGATATAAAAATTAGGTATTCGTGGTTTGATGTCGTCTCAGTTCTAGGCCCAGCTGGGCCCCACGCTCCATACAACTGGATATAATTATTGACAGTTCCCGGTGGCCTTAACACCTCTTTAAAGGACAACAAGCTTCCTGGTTGTGCTGATGTCCAAGGGCTTTGGTAGTCCCTTAGGTGACCCGATTATCCCTTGTCCCTCTTTTAATATTAAAAAAAATCTTGTCTCATAAACACATTTTGAGATTTATATGTGTTTAAAGAACTTTATTTCTCAAGAACAATGTTCACTTAAGAGAATTTCACAATATTTTTCTTAAATGTTAAGCTAAAAAACAAACTCAGTGACTAGAGGTATAAATATAATTAGTCCAGACAACACTCCTGAACGTATTTTCTTAAATTTCTTTTGAAAACAACAAGTGACTTTTCTTTAGTAACATTGTGAGGTATGTTATTATATATTTTATATGCGATAATAAACCCTCCAGACTCCTGCGCATCGTGGACGCAGCTAGAAATGCAGCCACTTGAGCACGAGTGTTTGCACTTGCTCCAACCTAAAGCCGTACGTCCACCCCCAGCTAAAATTATTAGGAACTAAGCTCAGTTCACTAACTAAGCAATGTTAACCAGCCAAAATAAATAAGTTGTCCGGCCATCTAAAAATAAGGTAAGATTCTGTCACAATGACACACCACAAAATAACGCTAACGAAAAATGCTGGAGAAGAAACGTAAGATGAGCTTAGTTCGCATAGCTTCGGATCAGACTACACAAGTAATAAACACCGTCAAGTCTATTGTAGGAATTCCCTACATTTTGTATCTTAAAAAATGGTATCTTAAATTGTCATTAGAGGATGAGTTTAGCAAATGAACTAATTTTATGAGGACGCCACCCAAGTCACAAATCATTTTTGGTGCTATATTCTTATATAAAGCCGTATGCATTTCAGTCCTTCGTTTAACGACTTTATATGTAGTAAAAGGTGTACATGTGTGTGTGAATCTCGTAAATCTTATAGCATTGGTGTGCGTGTGGTTTTATTTTAACCACTTATTATAGTAATATTGCATATTATATAAAACAGCATTCGCGCGTCCTCATCTATATAAACTATAATCGTGCCAAACTTCATACTTCTCCGTCCGCGCAATTTTCGTAAAATGGTACCGAAAGTTTTCGCTTCACATATTAATATTAATATTCGGATATACAAGTCATTTTGTTTATTTGTAAAAAGTTTGACTTTGACTTCGGTTAGTCTAGCTAGATAACCCAATATAAGCTACATACATATAGTAGCCGGGTAGGTGAATGCGTCTGGCAGGGGAGAGTCGCATAAAAGAAGGGGGGCCTATGCCCAGCTGTGGGCGATTAAGTGCTGACCATGATTGTATAAACTTTGCTTCGTGTGATTGTATTTAAAGTTTTTCTGTAATATAATTTCATTTTTTTATACAGCCAGGGGCAAACACGCAAACGGTTCACCTGAGTGACTGCACACGCTAATAAACAACTGCAACGTCAGACTGCTCACAGATGTGTTACCGGCCTTTGTGAAATGAGTATGCTCTTTTCTTCAAAGTCCCTAAGTCGTATGCGGAAACACCGAAGCTGGTATCTGATAAACTAATCTAAACACGAGAAATTGCTATGCAAAAAAAAAAACTCTTCAGCTGTATATATAAGATATGATATGCTAAAATTTTATGAAATACATACATATGGATAATACACCCAGACTCGAGGCGGGGATCGAACCCACGACCCTCGCAGCGGAAGGCAGGGTCATTGCTGCGCCACTGCGCCAACGGGTCAGCCAAGCCAGAATATAATGTTATATTCTTTCTTTTCTTTCACTCTTCATTTCTTATTATTATACTAGTTCCATTATACAGCGCGAACATTTCGAATCGTTCGAAGTTGAACAGTCGACTGTAACTGTTCTGTGTGACTGTTCTATAAACATGGAAAATTTCAAGTCTCAACATCGAATATCCATATGTATGTATTTATATATTTCTGGAAAAAAAAAATATTCATGTATAACAGGCGGCTGTTACCTATAACACAGGCATTAAGTTGTCTACCTTAGGAACAGACGTCCGTGTGTCATATCCTGCATATACACTTTTGTTTGAAAACATTGCCTTAGTAATTAATATAAACTGCTATACGATTTATTAACTATAATCCTCTTATAGCTCTATTTAACTCAAAATAAAGTTGTAAATTTATTTGTCGCAGTCGACGACGAGCTGTTTCATGTCGTTATATTATTTGCTTTTATTTCTCTCGTAACATGTTTCTGGTATACTTTCCGTTCCTGCATACACTTTGTTTCAAAACATTTCCTTATTAATTAATGTACACTACAATACTTTTTTTATGTTACAAAGGGCAAACGAACCGGCGGTAATTGACAACCGACGTCCGTGGACATCTGCACCACCTCGCAGATGCGATGTTGACCTTCAATAGGCTCACAAACCAAATAAAACACGACACCAACACAATTACTTGAAAACTCGGGCCAAAACGAGATTTTCAGTGACGGATATCTAAACAATTAAATATACTATTTATATAAACTTTATCTACACCTATATAATTATGTTAAGAAACTTCGAGTTTTAATAATTTATTCATTAAGGAAGCTAAAGGAAACATTATATCTTTTGAGTGATATTAACATGTTGTAACAAGTGTGTGACAATACAGCTATTAGGTCTCGTTGCGCGTCGCCTGTGGCATGGCTTCTCGCGGTGTGTAAACTCTATGGAAACACAATCATTTCTCCGTAAACGCACTCATACAACGCTATATTATGTTTGAATTAGTTGCGGACCGCACCGCCACACGCGACACGCGACGCCCCGCATCTGCACTCCGCAACGAGGCCTTAAAGTTTTAAATTTAGTAGACGAACCCCCTAATAATATTAAACATAATATATACATGTGTTTAAAAAAAACACTACCTTAAAGAGATGCGAAAAGTTCAAGTTCAAATATAACTACATAGTTCCTTGATAATTATTTTATTTATTTTTATTTATTTGGTCATTAACACAGTGTACATTACATACTAAACAAATAGAAACTGCAATTAATATTAGTAAATTAAATATTTTAATTTCTTATGTTGTAATTAATGTTGTCATCTCATATTTTATGTATTAGTTCAGATTTTATTGTACTACACTAATGTATGCTAGCGAATCTCGTAGTAGACATTTTCTATAGTATGGAGACAAACGTCAGAGGTTTTATTATGCTATTTGTTCGCAACTTAATGTAAAATTTCTTGTTAAAATGATGATTTTTTATCAGGCCGAAATGAGTTTTTAGTTGTTCTGTATCCAGTTTTCGGATTTAGAGCTTCATTCAGTGCCGGATTTATTTGCTGCTGAGACGTTTTCAGCGTTTTTATTATGGTAAGTTATTGAAGGAAGTTGAAAAAATAATAATACAACGTGCATTTATTTTAGTTTATTGTTTTAATTTTATTTCTTGAAACAAGAAAAAGTCCTGTATATAAGTAAATCTTTTTGGCTGAATTGACTTGAGAATTTATTGATTTCATAATATGAAATAGATGTTATAAAAATATGTAAACATTTTTTCATTGGAAAATAGAAGAAAAAGAATTTGTTTAAGTTTTTTTAATACAAAATTTATATACATTTTGGCGGCAGTATAAAATATATAAATCTTTCAAAATCATGTCTAAAATTCGCAGTTTTATTCTTAAGGTAATACAAAGAGATCATCTTACTATATGATTTTGTGTTTAAAGAGGTTGTGGAGTTTGATCAAATTGGCTATAGAATAAATTTAAAAAAGAATTATAGGAAAAACTTTTCATTAGCGAGCCGTAAGGGCTAAATCGTGCTCAGGGAGAGTACTGTTGTAGTCTTACTAAATTTATCAAAGAGTGTAAGGCGTAGTGATCCCAGTAGAGAGGTAGTTCCTCTACTTATACTATTCTGAGGAATCCATAAATATATATATATATATATACTTTTTGTTACTATTTCCATGGTTGTTTTCACGGTTACAAGTTGTAAAGGTATAATTTAATTCACCACCTCCCCCCTGCTACTGTGTTTCGAGCTTCTGTAAATGCAAATATTTGTAGTGATAAATTAGTGTATCAAAAAAACAAATCAATTTATATAATATAAGCAATGAATATTCTTTTATCACAGCAATTAATACATTTCTCCAAATATATTCAATCAAAACTCATCAAAACAACTCAAAATTAACTTAGGTCTTTTAAAACACTTGTGAAAGTCCTTTATATATTTTTTTTAAATAATCTATACTAATACATAAAGCCGAAGATTTTGTTTGTTCGTTTGTTTACTTGAACGCGCTAATGTTAGTAACTACTGGTCGGTTTTGAAAAAAAAATCAGTTTTAGATAGCCCATTTATCGAGGAAGGCTATAAGCTATACATTATTACGCTAAAATTTTACGCGGACGAAGTCATGGGTAACAACCAGTGTGTAATGTTGTGGTGATAATATTATGAAGAATTTAGTCGGCGTTTGAGTCCCATATTACTTGCCCGTTTACTCCTTTAAATATAAAAAAAATCAAGTGGCTAAGGGCGTGGCAAGGTGCGCTTACATAGAAGGCCTCCGTATATGATATGCGACAAAGGTATTTGCTAAATAACTTCAAAAGTTGTTTTCCGATTTCGCTCAAAATAATTTTCCAAATGACTATTCAGTATGTCCTATTAATATGGAAAATGTCAAGTATCTACTTCTCATAGTTTGGTAATCCAATAATGAGGCCAACTTGCGGGCGGACAGACGGTTAGAACAAAACTACAAGTGTTCCGTGTAGGACTACGCAACCCTAAAAAATTAGACGTTCCATAAATTCATGAGCGCTAGCGTGAAACTCACATTTATCTTTATGGGCAAATAAAAACATGTAGACGTAATGTTTTGCTTGCATAATTAGATTTTGGAAGCCAAAACAGTGGCGGCAATAAAATACTTTCAAAAAGATTCTTTTAAACTTTCCACTCGTTAGTTGGAAGTGGACACAGTGTCGTGTGAAGAGTTTGAAGATTAAAATAAACTAGAGATCGCCAGCTGGTCGAAATTCTGCCTCAAATCTTTGATTTGCTAACCATAATTCAAACTATATACGCAATTCTATATTTGACAATAATTACACACACGGTCGTCATGAATACGCTTTGACACCATCTTATAGTAAAATGTATACATGTGTGTATAAATCGTTTCGCTTTGGTGTGCGTGTGGTTTTACTTTAATAATTTTATATATTTATATTGCATATTTTATAAAAATATTAGGATTCTCACACTCTCTTCTATATAAACTATAACTGTGCCAAACATACTCCTCTTGTTTTAAAGTACCGCTCCTTTCTGTCGACAATACTGAGGTGTCTCCTGCCAAAACAATGGTGGCAACAGTATTTCAGACATAGTGTCAGTGTAGTAAAAAGAGGTGCTGTTATGTCGTAAAGAACCGCTTATTTCTGATTACAATACTATGGTTTCGAGAGCGAATATATGAGGCCTTGGTTTCGGTGCATTTCCCCAAGATGAGCTGAAAACCAGTTATGAGGAAAAGCGAATTTTGTTGTCTATTTTGCATGTAGCTACTTCGTGTGTGATCTAAAAATTAATGATCTATAAATTTTTACCATGACAAATGTAAAAAATGCATTAGTTAGAGCCGAATGTGAATCCTTATTAATATTATAAATGTGAAAGTATCTCTGTTTGTTACGTTTCTACGCCTAAACCGCTAAACTTATTTCGATTTTGATGTACAGATTGAACCTTAGAGAAGGACATGGGCTACATTTTGTGACGACATATATTTCTACAAAAAAAGTATATTTGTGTATAACAGGAATCTGTTACCCAGTCTGTTACACAGGCATTAAGTTGTCTACCTTAAGAACAGACGTCCGTGTATCCTGTATATTTATTTATTTACAGTATCGAAGTTTCCATATGGATCTCTAACTTTTTTGTAACTATTCTATCGCCTATGTTAATCAGGGAGTATGTAGGACTCTAACGGTGACAGAACTTTTCAAATTAGTCTAGTAGTTTCAGAGACTTTTCAATGCAAATAAACAAAGAAATCTGTTCTCTGTATAATAGTATACACATACAGTGTAAATGCAAAAACAGAGATAAAAATGAGTTAACTATAGGTTAACTAGGCGCAGGATCGGGGCCGATGGCGTTCTCTTGTTTCGAAGGCTCGAAGACTCACTTTGGGTCGTTGCGCCAGAGGAGTAAAGTAACTAGGTAAGGTAAGATAGATTGCTAGAGGCTAATTTTACAGCCATCACAAAAGTGGTAATCCAGCCTCAGTTTATCCGAGACACACTTTTAGTATAGACATAAAATCCACGACAGGGAGGCATTAGGATATTAAGCTACAGACATAATAATGGATCGCTAGTTAATAATTTGTTGGGCGCTAAAGTTACAAATATCACAAAAGTGGTAATCCAATAGATTAAATTGCTGTTCTTTGTAATTTCTCTAATCTGTGACACATTTCGTTCGATTGTAGAAAAAAGTAGTTCGTTTGCTCATTGTTGAAAAAAAAGTTTAGCCGAGATACGCTTGCATTATAGGCAAAAAAATCCACGACAGAGAGGCATTATATGGTATTATATACTAGGATATTAAGTTATAGACATCAATGAATCGCAAGGTAATCAGCGATGCATTAATTATCTAAGTACCACAAAAGTGGCAACCTAATTTCAGTTTTTTTTTATGTCACAAGGAACAAACGAGCAGGCAGTTCATATAAGTGACTACCCACGCCCATGGACATCTGCACCACCAGAAGGGTAGCAAATACGTTGCCGGCCTTTGGTGACGGAAGTCTCACAAGCCGTACGGTTAATTAAAAAAAAGGGTTTTTAGGGTTCCATATGGAACCCTTATAATTTAGCTGTGTCTGTCCGTCTATCTGCCCGTAAGGTGGTCCCGCCACTAGCATTTCCAAACTATTAGACGTAGCGACTTGAAATTTTCCACGATGATAGAACGTACTTAAAAATCATTAGGAAAATTATTCTGAACGAAATCGGACAATCGGTTTATAGCGTATCAAAAACAGAACCCTTATGTATAAGCGTGTCTTGACACGCTTTTGGCCATTTTATTATTAACTTTACTATAACCTTCAAGCAGTAGCTCAGTTTCCGGTCGAGATAGCTTTAGGGTTTATTCCCAGTGCCTTCAAGTTGAGCAGAATAGAAACGCATCTTTAGGGTTCCATAGTCCTAGAAGGAACCCTAATAGATGGAACGTACATATTGGATAAATAATAATAAAAATTATTTCTTTGCTATTAGGGGTCATATGCAATTAGCAACAGTTTTTTATTTCGTCTTTAGAAATAAAAACGCCAATCTTATTTATTGGCATATACATATTGGTTTACTCTTTGCTAATTACGTGACGTATGTAAATGGACAAAGAAACTGCTGCTATTCGCGTAGGTATATGAACGCGGAATACATAAATTAATATCAGTAATGACGAGTGACAGAGACAGGTACCAAACCAATTGTAGTAGGGTTATTTAATACGATGCGTGAGTATGAATATTATTTACAGATCTAAATCTAAACATTGGACGGGCTGTGCTAGCGATCTGGAATCATAATCATAGAGGATCTGGAATCTTTGCCACCAGTGTGACAAAGTGTG
Source organism: Charaxes varanes (assembly GCA_024363005.1). NCBI lineage: Eukaryota > Metazoa > Arthropoda > Insecta > Lepidoptera > Nymphalidae > Charaxes > Charaxes varanes. The sequence continues at coordinate 102,082 of JANCMC010027096.1, read as the reverse complement.
CGTGCACGTGTTTGTGTATGTGTGAAGCGAAAACTTTAGGTACCCTTTTACGAAAATTGCGCGGAAGGAGGAGTATAAAATTTGCCACAATTGTGGTTCATATAGCATTTACAATATGCAACATAAATATATTAAATTATTAAAATAAAACTACACGCACACCAATTTACACCATGTACAAACACATTTATTAGATGATGTGAAAGCAAGTATCGCAAGCAAACTTTTGCGGCTATATCTTGGTCTATAATTTAAAAAATTTAACATATTATCTATTACTGACATATTTTATTTAACGAGACACAAACACAGTAGTCTTTTTTATTATTACTATTAAAATCTAAGGAAAGAGACTTATTAGAACCTTATCCGAATACCACTATGAGACTATTCGGATAAGGGTAATTAGAACAAGAGTTCAATTAACATAAATAGGTATTATGGGATTAATTGTATTGCTCTGCAGTCGTATGCAATTTTCTATTTCCTATCACGTGAAGCGAAAACATTTGGTACCATTTTAAGAAAATCGCGCGGACGGAAGAGTATGAAATTTGTCACCTTTATAGTAATTATAGAAGAAGGTGTTTGAATAATAATATTTAAAAAAAAATGCATTATTAATACATTAAAATATTAAATAAAACCTCACACACACTTATGCCAAACACTGTACACACATGTATATATTTTATTATTGGTTGATGTCATAGCGTAATCATGACAACCGTGTGTTATATTAATCGTCAAATACATGTTTCGTTTTACCAAGCATATGACACGCAAATATAGCTTTCTGGCTGAATTATAATTGCGAGGAAAACGTTTTATGGGCACGGAGGAAACTCTGGCTCCGTTTCAAAAGGCGTCGAAGAGATCCCTAAGGACGAATGGGCAAAGTGCTTTTCTCAGTGGTTCTATCGGATGCAGCCATGTATTGACGTGAATGGACCTTATTTTGAAACGGTAAAGTAAAGGTAACAGCTTGCTAATTTAATCAGTTTTTTATTTTCTAAGAACTTTCAGTTTGACCCTCGTAATACATTGAGATAGTCCTCCTTCTATTCTAATCTCCGTAATAGGAAGAAAAAATGTTTATGTATAGGTATCCTTTTTTATTAATGTACTTATGGAACCTTAATGCTTTCAGCATTAAGTCTACTTTGTACAACATTTTGTTTAATACTAATAAAAAAAGAAAACATAATTATCGAATAATAAATTATTAAATTAAAACCACACGCACACCAATGCCAAACGATTTACACCATATACACACATGTAGTGGATGCTGTCAAAGCGTAATCGTGTACAACTGTACGTTATATCAAGTATCACATTTTATTTATCTGTGTATGGTACAATGTGTATAACATTGTACGCGAAAATCTCTAGTGTTATGGGATGAGGTGATCTAGGCTGAAAATTAAACACAAATTAGAAGTTTGACTGCCTTTATTTCTCACGATATTTTGGGTGCAGATCCTTTTAATTTGTAATTTTAGCTTACTTTTAAATCGACATTTTGTACTTCCTATTCATACTTATAACACCCCTCTATTTGCGTCGGGGGTTAAGAAGACATCTGTGAAGTATCCATCAAATTTTACAAACAAAGCTTACAAAATAACGTTTTCACCATAATTTAACCAAAAAGAAATTAATTACACTACGAAGGTAGAAAAATGTCACAAACACAAATTAATTATCTCGTCAGCGACTAGTGACGATTTATCACGTATGATCGTTTTAGACTAATTCTTTAACACAGATCGTTTTAGGCTAATTTCTTAAGAATGATCGCGATTTGAAAGATGAGCTGACTTTTATGTTATAACTTGCTCATGCGCAGTTGACATATCCGGTATTGCGCACGCGCGACCGGAAGCTGCTCTGACAATACTTGATATTTGGTCTGTATATTTTTTATTTCAGAAGCGGCCGCTTTGCGGCCGAGCCCCTGGGCGGGCTGACGACTCTGACGGAGGAGCCCACGGGCCCGGGCTACGGGCTGCAGGACGCGCTAACAATGTCCGCAGACAAGAGCCGCCCTCAAGAGGCTTGGGGGTCTCGATTTTTTTGACACTCATTTTTATAAAGATAGCATTTGATAGAGTCAAGTGTTGGATAACAGAGTTACGGTATTACTCGGCCGTTCGGAGTGCCACTTTGACTTTTCCCATTTTGTTGGCCTTTGTTTTGCTAAGGCTGTTTGAAGGCTTTGGAATATATAAGCAGCTGCTTATTAATTTTTTAGGACACACCCGAAGACTATTTCTGTATAAGGGTTTCATCTTAAACAGAAACATGGAATGAAGTGAGTGAATTCTCGCCCAGGGGGTGGAAGTGTCGCGTTTCGTTCGGTTTGTGAGACTTCCCGCTGGCCTAAACTCATCATTAAAGGCCGGCAACGCATCTTGCTCATCAATCATTATATTTGATATCCGACTTCCTCCGTGTTTCGGAAGGCACGTAAAACAGTGGGACCCGATTAATGTCACTTTGTGACATTAGTCTTAAGGTTGTAAAGATCGTGGTGGTTCGGAGGATAACGTCAGATGCCAATCGGTTATCTTAACTCGCCCCACAGCCAAATACTCTACAATCTAAGCGGACCCTGGTACTACTACACCGGTATAAAGCTAGGACGAAGAAGAGAAGAATAATTTTTATTTGACATTATATCAAGGCAAAAATACACTCGTATGCCGAATGAATCATTCAAGAAGATGTACTTGCCATAGTACATGTTCTTGAATGATTCATTCGGCAAGGCTTGTATGACAGTACTGCCTTCCTAATACCGTATCGGTTCGGAAAAATCGGAAGTGTTCCACGTACTTTGTAGTCTTCAAGGACAAAAATGTACAAACACTTTGAGCTATGTCTCGCTCCGGGCATAAAGGAGTGTGTTGTTTTCTCCGAAGTAGATGACAATGAAACAGTTGGGATAAAATGTTAAAAGGACTTTTTAGATGAAACTTAATAATTAAAAAAATAATTATTATTACTTGCGCAATGTCATGTAAGGTTTTTTTAACGTATAACAGGGGACGAACGGCAGGTGGTTCATCTATGTGACTAAAGATGCCCATGGACATCTGCCCCACCAAGAGGCACGCAGACGCCCTACCGACCTTTAAAGACGGGGGTTTTTTATTTATTTTTTTAGAAAAAGAATATTAGGAATACTTTTTAGGGCGATACAAACGACGATTTCCAGAAAACAGAGGTTGGAGTTATAAATAAATTTACTTGGTAAGCATGTGATATTTCGACAAATAGACATCCATCCCATCGCAAATCCCTCAAGAGACGAGCCTATTTCAGGCTGCTTATGATATGATAACGCCAATATCCAACATGAGCAAGACCTAGGCTAAATATTTTCCATCTTATTTATTCACATTATCAACTAAGCTATATTAACTTTTATAAATGTTTTATAACAGTTAATATAGCTTAGTTAATAATATATATTAACTGTCAAAAATACTTTAGTATTTTGTTATCTGTGGATGATTTGACATCTAATCAAGGCGGTTCTATAATTTGTGGTTGAATAGTAAATAATAACTTGATTAAAATACGGGCGTGTATTAATTAATTTCACAATGTATATAAAATATAACATTAACTTGTTTTATCATCATTTTGTGTTTATTTTAATTTGCATATTCTAATTTAACATATCCAGGTAGATTTTTTTATTTATTATTGGCGTACAATGCTCTAAAGTTCCGTAATTAAAATACTTTATAATACAGTTTTACTACTGTATTGTTTTCTTTCAGATATGAAAAGTTTTATTAGAAATTCTGCCATAATGAAATAAATTGGTAATTAATTGTTAACATTAAAACTTAATTAATAATAATAAATAATAAACATATATAGGACTACAGATGACTGTTATACACAAGGTTTTTTGTAGAAATATATAAATGCATACATGTAGATAATACACCCAGACTCGAGGCGGGAATCGAAGGCACGACCCCTGGAGCGGAAGTTTTTTTTTATTTATCACAATTGTAAACCTTTTTCGGAGCCCTATTAACTACGTAATTAACTCAAGCATTTTTGCGTCTCTTTGTGTTTGAAAATTAAAAAATGTTCTCACAAAGGACAAACCCTCAAGTAAACACTCTAAAACTTCGACTCACGACTGAGGTTCCCGCAAATGTCGGCCACAAACTTACCTCGTTCCCTTTGTCCAAACTTACCCGTGCGGGACTCCAAACAGTGTACGATTATTTAACTCAGTGAACCAACTTCAAAAATAAAAGTGGCCAAGATCGTGTCAAGACACGCTTATATAGAAGGGTAACGTAACTGTGACGCAATAAAGGTACTTGTTAAATAATTTCAAAAGTTTTAGTCGAATTTTGTTTGATGTAATCTTCTTAATGAGTTTTTAGCATGTTCTATTAACATGGAAAATTTCAAGTGTTTATTTTAAATAGTTTAGATATTCTAGTGAGGTGGGGACTTTGCGGGTGGATAGATGGACGGACAGAGTGAAACTAAAAGGGTTCCTTGAATAAAGACAGAATTCTAGAAAGGTATAAAAATTAACTGAATTTTCGCTTTTGTAACACGTTTTCGCATCGTTTTAGAAGTCCTACCGTATGAAGAGTGTCTTTAATTTACAGAAATATTACTCTTTCTGACTGGCCAGTTGGCGCAGTGGGCAGTGGACCTGCCTTCCGCTCCGGGGGTCGTGGGCTCGATCCCGCCTCGAGTCTGTGTGTATTATCGATATGTATGTATTTATATTTTTCCAAAAAAAAAGAAAAATTGTGTCTAACAGGCGGCTGTTACCTATAACACAGGCTTAAGTGACAACAGACGTCTATCTGTCATATAGTCCAATATATTTATTTAGTTATTTATGTCATAAACAAAAATAGAAATGTTGATTCATCAGAAAAAGACGTTCATGACAGCTGCAGTGTGCATAAAAATGCAGTACTAAAAAAAAATATCCAATTTTTTAAATAACACTGTTTTCCTTTCCTTTTTTGTTCGCACTACATAACAGGACGTGACCGCGTACAATAAATCAAAAAAGGACATCTCGTCAAAATACGAAATTCCACCCTCATCACCTCGATGTCGTAAAGTCTACTACCGTGCGATTTTCTAGACACTTCTTACCTCGCTCAATTCTCCTGTGGAATCAGCTACCAGCTTCGTTATTTACGAACGGATACGACTTAGAGACCTTCGAGAAAAGAGCATACTCATGTCTCAAACGCATCTGCGAGCCCTTCGCTGTTTCAGTTGTCCATGGGCGTCGGTAGTCACTTAAGTGAGTACCAGCTGCTCGTTTGCCCCTTCTCATATAAAAAAAAGGATAAAAATTACAAAAAATCTGTAACAAAAAACGAAGGGAAAGTTCATAAAGACATATAATATGGCTAATGTAAGTACTAGCATTTAACCTCATTAAGGACGATTCCATGAATTGCCTCACAAAGGACCAGCTCGTAAACATTCTAAACTTTGAATGAGCGTCCCGCAAATTGTGGACACCAAAACTTACCTTTATTCAAACTTACCCGCCCGGGGCTCCAAACATTTAATGAACTTAAAACACTGAATAATTAAGATTATAATAATTGAACGACTATAATTAAACTTATTCCAATAATTAACTTAATCATTCAAATAGCAAAGTGATTATTTTTTGCTCGTCTTATCGGATAGCTAAGACTAGCTAGAATTAATAATAATTGAGTGGTTATATTATTCCTCAATACTTTAATTTCCTTTAATCATACTAGCCTTTACCAATATAGTAACAAATCTAGACTCCTTTTGCGAAAAGGAAAGCATAACATATAACATTAGCCTCAAAGTGCTTATTTTTGCTTGTTCTCGTATCAATAATCAAATTTTAAGTAGAATATCATATTTCATGAAGCTTTTATTTAAATGTACTCGTCAAGACGAATCAAACGAGCCCAAAGTCAATGTGGTTATATCGTTTGATAACGGAGTTCTTATGGCTTCCTTCCAGCTCTATCATCATTCAGTTTCATGTCATTGTAGTAATGCATTGTTAACCGATATAAAAATGTGTGCAAAATTTTAGCTCAAACGGTTTAAAACATCTGCTCCAAAATTGGGTTGTAAGATTCCCTACAACAAACAAACATACGTTGCAAGTTAAAAAGCTTTTAATATAGATATTATTCCCTAATGTTTTTATTCCTTTCTATTATGATTTCTATTATGATATATGCCTTTGATAACATTATAACTAACCTAGCAACCCCCCTCCCCTTTTGGGCAAAAAGGAAACCCTGTTATAAAACCAGCATCACTAAGACTGCACGAGTATATTCAACATCCGTCCCCATTCGAATTAAAAAAGTATGAATCGAATTCGGTTAGTTACGGACAGACTTATAATTCGGATACGATTAAAGAACTCTCTAATATTCCAGATTATTATATGTATTATTATATTCCAGATTATTATATATGCATCATTAGTCTCGGATAACCGTGATACTTTCAGATCGATTACTATAACGAGGTATTATGACTTATTCATAGTCTAGAAGGTGATGCGGAAGCGTGAATAATTGTAGACCATTAGACATCGTATAATAAACGAGACCATGGTAAATGTACAACTTTTAAAATATCAAGGTGGGAAAATCAATCGTGGATTTTCTCGCTTAACATTAACGAAGACCTGAGTTTCTTGAAAGTGATAAAGTATTCGAAACGTAATGTATATTGTTAGATACGGGAACAAGTGAAACGGTCCGATGCTATACTTGCACTGATTTATTATTTGACGTTTTTACAAGCCCCGTGATAATAGGGTGAATTACCTACTTAAACTTTTCCGATTTCCTTCGAGGGAATCCTTATTTATCTGACATAAAAATAATACTTACAGGTCCAACGCTTTCAGTAAATATTGCAATAAAATAGAATGTGTTCAATAGGTTAATCTCTTTTGCACACAATTTATCTGCACGATATTTATCTGGATGTATATTCCATCTAAACGACGTCTATATTGCATAATAAAAAACAAGTCTTTTTATGCGCGTAAAAACCAATTTGGATTTGTTAATGCATACAAAAAAGACACATCACTTCGGGTTTGCTGACAGAAGTGAAAACTAATTTTAAAGCCTTTTCCCATCTTAAAAAGCCCAACGTGTCTAAACAAGTTTTTACTTCAAAAATCAAGGACAGACATTGCAATTTTAAGTCACTACCGACGCCCATCGATAAATTCCTAGTCATGAGGGCTTGCAGAGGAAAAATATTACTTACATTTGCAAAAATGACAAGTATATAAAAATCGAAACATTCCATGTTTGTCTTAGTGACATAGAATTTTGGCTCAATTTGTGTGAGCCCGATTAAATCTAAGTTGAAATAGCTTGTTTACGTGACACTAAATGTCCATTTATTTATTAATGGTTATTATTTTTTTTTATATATAACAAGGGGCAAATGAGCAGGCGGTACTCTTAAGTGACTACCGACGCCCAGTTAACACCAGGGGGATGGCAGATGAGTTGCCGGCCTTTGAGAAATGAGTATGCTCTTTTCTTTAAAGTTATTGATTATCTCACATAATGTTAAGCGCTAATGGGCACTAAAGGGTGTCCATGGAATATAATTACATATTATAAAACTAAATCTGGCCATATCGAAAATTCTTATTAGAAGCATACGATGTATAAAGTCCTTGCCAAATTTCATTTTTGCACGTCCCGTGGTTTTCGAAGTTTGTGTTAAATGACCTTTCCTTTTTATACATATAGAAAGAAATAAAGAAAACATTCCAACATAATCATACAAACATATAACATAATTAACCTAATTATTAACGAAGACATTCTACAATAAATGGTCTGTATCGCCACACGGAAAGGGTGTGCGGCTCAGCATTAGCCCCGTCTTTGTGTACAGAACACAAAGTATATAGAAAACATGCTAATCGCATACTTTGTGCGACGAAGGATCAAGGACAGAGTGTGACATTAAGCTTGGAGATAATTTAAAAATACAATTTTGGAAAATTGAATTAAAACAGTACATACATACATACATAAAAAAAGTGGTTCCCAATTCATGGCACTGAGTGACATTATTCGGGCCCCACTGTTTTACATGCCCTCCGAAACACGGAGGAGGCTGGAAATTAGGAAACAAATGTTCGAACGAGTATGAGAACTGCTTAACCTAGCGATTGATTCACATGCCGTCCACTGATTAAGCAACGACCTCCCCAACGAAAAATTTAGTTAAAAATACAATGCAATGCAACCTTATCATACTCTAACTATACTTACTCAAAATAACGATTACCTCGATTTAACAAATTCTTCGTAATCCCCTTGAATTGTCCATAAGAGTCAATATAAAATATACTTTTACAATGCGAGCATTTTTTGCGAACAACCTCTTTATAACGAAAATGCAGAATTTGTCGCTACTTCGGGATACTTAAAATAAAGTTATGATTGACGTGCTAATAAAATTATTATTTCAGACGTAAAGGAATACAGGGATAGGTCAATAGGCTATATTAACTGAAAAGCCAAAATTCGGACAGGAGAACGGCTGTCGGGTCCGTTAGTAGTTCATAAAATTATTTTACGAACTATTTTATACGATTTAAGATGTTTTATACACATGTCCATGAAAAGTGTCCAGTCAGGAACAATATTTATCAATAATATAGGATTTGAATAACAAAATTTGACATATTACGTTAGAGATTTATCCAAACTAATTTATTATTTTCCTGTCTTTAATAGCGGAGGCAATAGTAATGTACTCTACGATAAAAATATGAAACGAGTAGTTTAGACAATAGGCAACGCCGACGGCCGTGAAGCCACCGCGTGTCGGTCCGAAGACCTCACTAAATCATTCAATCGGTAGTAGCGACGGGGCGGTAGTCACTTACCGCCTGCGCGTATGCCCCTTATAACATAAAATATCCAGGCAAGTGCGAGTCAGACGTTCTGTACCATCGCGTAATATCGTACTTATGAGGTTATTTTAAGATTGATCCTATTCATAATACCGGAGCCAGACATAGCTTCATTTCAAAGATCATTTAGTGTGGCCGAGGACTTTGTGTAGCTGCGCAATGTGCGAGGACTTTGTCTTACTTTGTAGTCTGCAGGGACAAAAATGTACAATCTTTTGATTGCGTAAACTTAGAGGTAAATACGGGATGGCCAAGTCGAAATTCGAAAAGAAAATATTAAAATCTATTGCGCAATGTGACCTTTGCGGCAACATTTGTAAAGGTAAAAATAAAGGTCAATGGTATTCTTTTCTCAGAATACAAGCGGCAGAACGCCACGAAGCAGTCGCAGGGCACGCAGTCGGAGCGCGAAGCGGCGCAGTTCCCCCACGAGACGCGCAACAAGCTGCTGGCGGGGCTGTTCGCGGCGCTCGCCATGACCGGCTACGCGGTGGCCAACGGGATGTTCCAGGTGAGCTGTCCCCTCATTTTGGCACTGCTTTAACGTCTTAGCCGAGCAACCCCGCCAGGAAAATTTCCTGGCCGGGTTGCCTCGCGAGACTGCTCGGTCAGTCAGTACATGGCTAGTAACGTATTGCAATAAAACCCGTAGAGCTAAGCGCGTATCATTGATTTTACTAAACGAAATAAAAAGTTGACCTAGGCCACCTGCAAACAAAAAACGTCTCTTCAAGGTCACTTTTACATATTCTGCTTGTACAGCATTATCATATAACTTTTTTTGTCTATATAAATATACTTTATTACAAAAACTTGATCTACTTTAAAGTAGTATCTACTACTAAGTAATATATATTAATTAAATAATAGTAAGTATATATTATCATTATTAAAAAAATATGGGTATTGTAAGAGAACTAGAGATAGACTGCTGGTCGAAATTCAGCCACAAATCTTTTTGCATATCACACGCGCGTAGCAACGACGTTTATTATTGTATTTGATAATTAATATAACATACGGTTGTCAAGATTACGCTTTGATGTGTGTGTTTATCGTTTGGCATTGGTGTGCGTGTGGTTTTATTTTAATAATTTAAGCCTTACACATTTTCAAATAGAATTCCTGATTTACTCATAATAACTCATAATACATCATTTAGAGGTACCACTAGGTAAAGCGAACGTACTTCGATTACGTTAGGCTTAATATAATATTTTTGCTCTGATTTGTCTACTCTTATTATAATTTTATATTCATATTTCATATGACCAAAATACACTTTCATTGTAAAATTCTAGGAATGAATATATAAGGCATCTTAATACACAATACTCTTTTCTGTACAGCTATCTAAGCGTTGAACTGTTCAATAACTTATTATTACCAACCTAACTAGGAGATTTATTTGAGTACAATACGTCCAGATGTAAAACAATTTAACGAACGCCATAATCTTAAAATTAGTTAATATAAAATCAATTAATGTAGGCACTAAGAATCAACCTTTTCCCCTCCTACTAAGCTTAATTTAAAAGCTTGTATTAGGAGTGGGTGCGACAATACCCCAACGGCGGTGGGGTTTGAAGTAGGTAACTTGCGGATTTCAGTCCATACCTTGTACCGTTGAGCTATTGAGGCCCTAATATATTTAATTGGCATTTACGTAACCTGTAATTACAATTAACGGTATAAAACCTTCCGGAATGTACATATGTTCCGACTACGATAATCTAAAGTCCAGCCTAAAATTTATATACGTGTTTGACTGTTTTAGATCTTAATATATAATAATAATAAATAATATAAATATATACAGGACTATATGACACACCACACGGACGTCTGTTCCTAAGGTAGACAACCTAATGCCTGTGTTATAGGTAACAGCCGCCTGTTATACACAAATATTCTAGACTGTATCAAGAATAATCGTCACAATGTAGTCCATCTAGCTGTATATCTCTGATACAACTTTAAAACGCCTGGACATTTTTTTTGAGCAAATACCCTAGCAGAAGTAGTAGTTATTAACTGTATCGTTATGGCAGGACAAGTTAAATTCATTGAAACTTTGTCAAAATTACTTTTTCAGAGTATCCAATAAATGAAAAATACCTTTATTTTTAGGTAAAATACGCCTGTGAGCTTAGATTCTGGATACAATGTGACGCAGTTTGTAAGCCTTCCTAATGATTGTTACAAATCGATACGGCACAAGTGAATTGATTATAATATTTATATAAAATGTGTAACTGGTATTTGAAAATGAGATACCAAGATTGTATTGTCAAGTTTAAAAGTAGGAATAATTTTGTTTTAGGAATATTGTCGTATATGAAACGGTTTGATTTTTTTTGAATTAGATATAACTATAGGAAAAGAAGGAGTTTGTTTCTTTCAGTGACCACTTTGGAGAGTCCGTCACACTATGTAACTTCGAATACCAATGAGGTATGGTTTAAAAAAAGAATTTATAGATCAACCAAATTCTCAAACAGCTAATAACAGAACAACGGTCTGATAGAATCAGGCGTTGCTTTGCGAAAGTCCATGAATACGAGGGAAAATCTGTATAAGTGAAGAAGCGGCCTGTTTGGCCTACGTAAGTGCTGTTGCATTCAGGGCGATTAATTTTAGAGCCCCCCCCCCCCATTTAAATTGGCTCTGTCGTTTATCTTTACCATTGCAGAGTTTTTTAAGCATATTATTGGTCTTGACTGAAACGTGAATTTGATGTTTTCTCTGTAATTCGCTCAGATGCTGTTCCTATATTATTTAATGAGTTATTATACATCTTAACTTTATCAGTTGGCACCGGGTACAAGAGTTGTTTCACTAAAGATTTTTTTATTTATTTATAATGTTATCTATGTTACTAATTTAGAATCGGATCGGCTGTTTAATCAATGATAGCCTACTGCGCTGCATAGGCGTTAGCACGTGGCGAGGCCTCGGCGTAAACAATATTAACTGTAACGCCACCTAGTGACGAAGACTTGTCTATGACGAGCCACCCAATGTGACGCATATAGGGGGACAAAAGCCCTTAGCGTGTGCCAAGCCAAGCCAAGCCGAGGCAAGGCCATGCTAAGCGAGTCATGCCAGCCTTGCCTGCCTATTTATATATATACGCGTGGATTATTAATTAATAACTCTAGGTCAATTGACTATGATGGTCTCTTTATTAATTCGATTCATAATTGTGGCGGGAACCAGTTCTTATAAAGCCGAGCGCTATGCATCTGGGGGATGTTAATAATTTGTATACCAAGTTAAGCGGAAGTTGTGCTAGATTATTGTGAAGTGTCTACTAGTGCCAAATAAGATTGATGTGTCAAAATGTGAAATAAATATAATTATACGTGCGACCTCTTTTCTTTCGAAATCGCCGTTTCATAACCTAAGTGATTTTTGTTAATGAGGTGCACCTACGCTAGTATGTCCATGCGTTACGCAAATAATAAGATCTCGTGTAGTATTTAATTGATGTTACTGTTGAACGTTAATTGTTTTCGTCAAATATTATCATAGAGTATCCTGTCTCACCAGTCACCTGTATACGTCTTGGCTGGTGAGCGTTTACTCCGTCCAGCCCAACTTCTACCAGAAGTCGAGAATCCTCGCAGAGACCTCGGTGTCCCGAGGATTTTTGTTCTGCGGGTTTCCACCTCTTTGCGAGTCAGTAATTAAGCAGTATCATGACATAGTATGCAATGAAGTCGGTTCCCACTCTTGTACATGAAGATCTTTCAAACTACGCAACATATTTTAATGCAGGATTCACTAAAAAAGAGACTGATACAAGGAGAAAGATTTATACATGCCATTTGTAATAAAAGTCTTTACTTTAGTGCCTGTTATCTGCGGATATCTATAGAATTGAATAGTTAAAATTAGAGTTGTGACATATTTCAAATACTTGTATTTAAAATGCAAATATTAAATACAGAATACGTATTTTATATTAAATACTTTTCGAGATGTATTTTATATATGTAAAATATAGAAATACTTTTACTGTTAAGCATCGACAGCATTATACAGATGCACACAGACGTAACATGTCTGATGATCATTTTAAAGAGCTTGTAATGTTAATGTCTGTATAATTATACAAATTTTATTAAAATTGATATGTCTGTTTGTGACGTCGAAACTTCTTTTTCCTAGCGTTATCACGGTCCAATAACGGGGCCCACTTAGATTGCAGCGAATGTGGCTGTGGGGAGAGTTCAGATGACCGTTTGCAGTCTGACGTCATCCTCAAAACCCCTAAGATTTCTGGAACCTCGCGTCTAATATCACTCAGTGACATTAATCGGATCCCATTGTTTTAGGTGCCTTCCGAAACACGGAATAGGTCGGATATCAAATATAAACCAATGTTAGAATGGGTCACCCATCTATGCACCGGTCGCAGCAAGACCTACTTCAAATAGCGATCGATTTAAATTCCCACCGCTGATTATTCTACACCTTCTTTCTGATTGCATACGACTATAATACCTTAAAAAAGTTGTCCGTTATTACCGAGTATCTCCGAAACAGTTGGACCGATTTCGACTGGACTTTTATTTGCAGATAGCTGATGTTACGAGGCGTTACATAGGCTACTTCAGTTTTAGAAAGATAATTACGGTTCCGCATAAAGAAATAGATACCATCCAAATTTAAAAAACGTCACAGAATTTACTCAGACAAAGTCACAATATACAGCTAGTCTTAAATGAATAACGAACATTAGTAATGCTAATATTTTAAAGTATTTTACTTGGGTAAAGTATTTTGTAATGACCTATTTTGCATTTAGTATTTAATTACAAAAAGCAAAACTAATTTGTATTTTACATTTGAAACGCAAAATTAGAAAGTTATTTGTATTTAAATACTTTTTAAAACGTAATTTGAACATCTGTATTATTTAAATTAATATCTTAGAACATATAAGAGGTTACAGGTGCCATATGAACTCGTACAAGCTAGCAATTGCAACAAACAATTTAGACTTTTAACGATGGCTGATAACGCTAAGGGTTATCACTGTAACGTACAGTTGCGGATGCCAAATTGCGCCCCGAAATATTTGTAGCCAACGGTGAGTTTGTAAAATTGATCGCCGTAACGAAGCAGTTTGTATTTATGTAATCGCATTTGGATAGCGTAACAACCAAAAGTGGCTATTAATCTTTACTTATATTGGGGCCTGCTAGATATCTGACGCTTGATAAACTTATCCGTTTTATGTAAAACCAAAACGAACAACCATAGGTGTAGGGTTTGTTGAAGTCGTTTCCTTCCTTTAATTAACACCGAGCGATTACCGTCGTTCGGAAACACCGGAGTTCGGGGATCGATCGTCAGTCGGTCGGTGGTGAACAGGGGCAGCTACTACAAAATATGAGTCGTCAGAAATCAACTTATGCCCTACCTCGTTTATTGGGCGGGTTGAGCGATTAGGAGTCGAGGTGCTCGAGTTCCGCTTTAGAAGTGAAACTTAGTGCCAGTGTTTGTTTCCCTGCCTAGCCAAATCTGGTATAATGCTACTAGTGCAGCTTTAGAAGTACTTTCTAATAAAAAAGTTCGGATAGTTCTTGATAAGCCAAAGCCTTTTAGTAGTTTGTGCAGGGATTTAGCTGGTATACTGCTGCTCTCCCACGTCTACTATGTATAAATTATTTTGTAACCGTTTTGGTGAGTTCATTTGTTAGGTAAAAGACACATAGTCTTTGTTTTTTTTTTCCATACTCCTATTGAAAAACTGACAAGTTAGAATGCTAAGAAAATAATTAGACTTGGAAGAAAAATGAGTTCATATTGTATCTATAATTTTTTTAATTAGCCTAATCAACGTAAGGAGCAACAACCGCCTCAACAATCACAAACTCAGCCCCAACAAGTCCCAGAATTTCATTCTGACAGTCTGTCTGTCCATCTGTAAGCGCCCCCTAGGATTTTCAGGCTATTAAATCTAGTGCAAAATTTCCCACTTGGCATTTTCCATGTTGATAGGTATAGGTGTAGGCATAGGACATGCTAAAAACTCATTAAAAAAATTACTTTGGGCAAAATTGGATTACAATTTTTGAAGTTATTGAACTAATACTTTTATCACTTATCAGATACGAAACCCGTCTATATAGGCGTCTCTTGACACGCTCTTAGCCATTTTACTTTGTGTTGACAATTAATAAAACTTTATACCAATTGTGAAAAGATATATGCTTTCACTTGGTGGAATACTTAAATTGTGCACGCGTTGTATGTTTTTAGAATTAGCACAAACACTGAAGTAGACATTTAATTATTTTTAACTTTGTCTATAATTCTGTCCTTTGCAATCGTTTGCCATACTTTATACCGTTGAGCTATTGGCTCTAACTGTATGTATAATATTTTGATGATTTTGAAAATTTCAATGATTTGTAGCGAGATGTCGTAAGAACGTAATTTTTTGCGCTTACGTCGAGTGCACTGGCGAGATAGAACAAAATAATGTATTACGGAATTTTACATCTTAAAAGAATCTATATTAAAATCCGCGATGGCACATGTCTATCTCCTAAAGATAGCCCATAAGAAACATTTTTATCTTTGACACATTACAAAACAAAAATTAAGTATTTACGAAGCTATTTTAAAGAGTACTGTATTAATCATTATCCATTTAAATACGCTAAATACTTTGTACATTTTATGCAGATCAAAATTGTCCTTCGGAGAGCAATTAGTGGGATAGGTGAGCTGCGAGTGGTAACCGCATCGCTGCATAACTCTATTTCCAACATATGTATGTTTTTTTTTAATAATAAATACGTCGTATATTTTTTTAAAGTATTTCAAACCGTATTACCCACCTTAAATTGCATAGAATTAGTAATAAAAACTTAAACGATAGAGGTCCTATTGTTACACGTAAGCATTTTATGTACTAACGTTTATCATATTTGTTTAAAAGACTTCAGTGCTTATATGGTAAATCATCTAACATGGTCGAAGGGCGGATTGAAACTTTAAGGTTCCAGCGCTGGGTTATATTTGCACTTTAGCCGAAGCTTTTCAGGTAATAATTTAAGGTTAACAAAAATTTTAGGCATAACTCGTTATTGACATAAAGGCTGAGAATTCAAACGATGAAAGAGGTACTGGTACCCGGACGCGCCGGCCCAATTCGGCTACAAGCATGGCGCTACCTCTAATTAAATTTAATTGTGTGGTCGGGGACTTTTTATAACTTCACAAAGTTTTGTAGAACTTTGTTGATTTCAAACTCAAAAATGTACAAACACTTTGAGCTATGTCTGGCTCCGGTATAACAAGTATTATTAAATTCTTAGAGTCGGCCTACAAATTAATTTATGTAAAATAAATTATGAGACTAGGAGATACTTTCATTCACAAAATTCATATTCCCTATTAGTAAGAAAGATAATGCAAGCGTAGGTAAAAATCTAGTCAATGACATAACACAGATTACGCGCTCAGACAATTTTTGTTATCATAACACATCTCCTCGTAGTTACTATGATGCCGTACGGGTGTCCTCGGAGTACCCGGCGATTGGGGGGAGCGAGGTGATAGCGGCGACAAAGGAGAAAGGGTACGACACGCTTTCAATCTTAGTTATTTATTATATACAATACACAAATAAATAAATATATTTAATATACACAAATATTTTGTCTCTACTTTATTGAGCCGTCGTTTCCGGAGCTACTGAAAATCAGCTCTGAATACTTTTACACTCTAGACCACACGTGAAGATTTATTCCTGTGTGGCATAATTCATAAATAAATCGTTTAATTTCGTTTCTAATTAAACCTAGGTTTAAAAAGTAAAAATAACCTTAACATGATTTATTTCAGGGTGCCGACGGACCTTATGGACCAAGAGGATATACTGGCCCTCAGGTACAATTTTTATATGTAAAGAAAGCAATAAGAAAAAACAATTAACGTTACGAACAGACACTCGAACTTTTTAATCCTTATATCGCAGAAACGGTCGCTCTTAGGAAAAAAGTAATTGTACATTATCGATAGACAATTATGTGACCTACAATTCTTACCTGAACGAATTTATGATAAAACATACCGTTTAGCTAAAAATCACGAAAAACCGATTTTTGTGACCTTTGAGCTTAATTATCTTAGCACGCAATAGCGAGTATTGTGAGTTTTGAGCCAACATTTGTAAAACTAAAAGATCTATACAAAAATTCGGCTGGTTTCCATCGATTCCTCCGTGAGACGCTTAGGCTGCGTACCCGAATGATAAAGGCTTTGCTGTAATTTAAAACAATATTAGAAAATCTGTCTGTGTACATTACACTAAAATTGGTGCCAATTGACATCATCCTCAGAACCCCCATAATATCTATAATCTCACGACTACAATCACTCAGTCACATTAATCGGGGCTCACTGTTTTAGGTGCCTTCTGAAAGACAGAGGAGGTGAGCCATATAAAAAACTTGTGATAGAATGTGCTATTTTGAGTCAATGGGAACTAGCTTAGCCTAGCATTCAACTCAAATGCCTGCCACTTATTAAGCGACAACTTCCTCCTATCATATGATCGTGCATATATATATATTTAATTAATAACTTATTAACAAGGAACAATTAAAATTTTATATGCTAAAATAATAATATAGAATATAATCTAGTTGTGTACATATTGTATATATGCATTAGATAAATAATTATGTAAGATTTACAATGAAAGTCTAAGTATGGTTATACCGTTAGAAAAATGCAAATAAATATAAGAGTTAAGAAGGTTCTAAAGTAACATCTATCGGAATCGTTATAGTTCATTTTATATACGCATAAAGGCAGACGAAAATGAAAGATATTATTCCCAGCCCACTCAAAATCAAGGCCAAACGTCGAAAAGTAAATATAGTTCTGCGTAACTGCGTTATAATAGAAATGAATTGGATAACTGCATTGTTTCTCTTGGCGTATTATTAACCAATAAAATAAATTTCAAATAGTTCATTCTGTTTCAGATATGGTGGTACTCATACAATAGTGTTCAATTTAAAACAATGTTAAGCCTTACCAATTAGTGTTGATACTGGATCTACTCTGGGGTCTCGAATTGAGGTTCGCTTCAGAGTAGTATGGCCAGGAATAGTTTGAGTTGTTGAAATTTATTTCAAATACGGCCAGTAGTTCCTGAGATTAGCCCGTTTAAGCAAACCAACAGACTCTTCATCTTTATATATGTATTAGTATAAATAGACGAGGCTTTGTGATATTACCAATAATATTTTTGTAATATATGCATTATTAATACATTAAATTATTTAAACAAATCCTCATGCACACCAATGCCAAACGATTTACGCACACATGCATACATTGTACTATAAGATTGTGTCAAAGAATGGTTATGACGTGTGTAGGCTTTGCGATTGGTAATATTATTTTGTAAAATATGCATTATTAATACATTAAATAATTAAAACAAATCCTCATGCACACCAATGCCAAACGATTTACGCACACATGCATATATTGTACTATAAGATTGTGTCAAAGAATGGTTATGTTGCCTTATTATATGATTAGAATTGTCTTTATTAATTATAAAAATTGCATTTCAGACTTTCTATAAAGATGCAGTTAACAGAATTATATGAATATAAATTATAATATTGAACCCAGTGGAATGGTTCTTTTCTCTTTGCGCCGGCGCTGCCGACTTTCGGCCGCGTCGCCTGAGTCGCGCCGATCCTTGTCGGCCTTCTCTTCCTTGTCTCTCTCCCTGTAATTTCTCTCCTTACCGCTTTTACTAAGTTTTTTGAAAGCTATCTCATTTTTCTTTTTACTCTTACTCTTGTCCTTGCTCTCCTTTTTGGAGTCTTTCTTTTTCTTTTTCTTGCCGCTTTCGTTAGACTTTTTACTCTCCTTCTTTTTTTCCGAGAGCTCTCCCTCCTCGCCGTTAACAGCCGGAGCCGGTGGTGAAGTGCGAAAGGTCTCGGACGGCGGCCGCTCGTTTTCAGAAAACATTTCGTTGCCCTCGTCCTCGGATATCATTTCCGTGTCCAAACCCTCAATACCCTTTTCCTTTTCTGTCTCGAAGGACGCATCTTTATTAGATTTATTTTCGTCGAGGCATGGCGTGTAACTGCGCTCATCTTCTGTTTCACTTATAGATTCCGTCATCTTTTCTACATTATCATCATTTTTTTCTTGTTCCCGATCCATTTTTGGCGAATGAGAATCCAGGCACAGTTCCTGGTCCGAAACATTATCTATCTGATCTTCTTCTTTATCATTAAATTCAATATTATTTTCAAGACTTTCAATATAATCTTCTTTTTTATCTTTATCGACCATTATTTTGTTTTTTGTATTTTTAACATCACTATCGTCTTTAACGTTATCTATATTACTGTCGACGACTGGCTCTTCAACGTTTTCTTCTGCCTGAATTTTAGATTCCTCTTCTTTATTTTTATTTTCACTGGTTTCCTTTAACGGACTAAGTGATTTTTGTTTACATTTTTGTTCATTATCCATGGAAGTAATTTCTTTTTCAACGTTTTTCTTTACTTCCTTCTTCGAAATTGTATTTTCAACTACCTTTACTCTTTCTCCACTTACATTGGCAGTCGGTTCTATTTTTTCATCAACTTCAGCGTCTTGGCTTGTCTCTTCTTCGTCGTACAACGAAACATGTCTTTTAATTAATGAAGGTGTATGTAGTTTAATTTTAATAGGGTTCCGTGTATTAGTCGTTATTGGACACCTCTTGGAGATTTTTTCTTTGTATTCCTCATCAGATTTCTTTTTTTCTTCATACTCAGAGCTATTATACTGCGTCTTAACTGTGGCCTTTTCATTGGTGGACTTTATTTCAGTATCTCGTATTACGGGCGATGTAGAGGGAGGCGTTTCGTCATCTTCTTGAACCAGATCTTCGAGACTATCTTCCTGCTGCTCTTTTGGCACTTCCTCCGACAGATTAACACTATTATTCGCTATATGAACACTAGTGGCTGAATAGATGGAAAAATTGGGACAGTCTCCATCGGATTCGTCATCACTCCTATTGTTATGAGGTTCCACACTTGGAGACACAATCAAGTTCCTGTGTTCTTTCAAAACTTGTCTAACGGCAGTGTCCAATATGTTTGGCGGTACGTTCATGGCGCTAGCATCGAGACCGGCTAAGATACTCTGCATTGCAGGGGGCGGGGGCGGCGGCGGCAGCGGGGCTTCGGGTGGCGGCGAAGGAGCTATAGTTTCTTCCACCTTTTCTTCTTCTCCGCTATCATCGTCATTAGTAGGTTCCGTGGGATCATATTTTTCAGTATCTATTACTAAACTAGAATCGCTTTTTTCATCTTCAGACTTCTCAACTTCAGAGATTTTGGGAAAGTTAAATACTGGTGGTTGGGACAGAGGTTGGTACGCCTTTGGTTCAGGTAACTGTTGATAAACTGGTGGCTGAGTTTTTTCCTGTCTCGGTGCTTCTACGCCAGAAAATCGGTCCACGTTCGTAGATGCTGCGGGTATTTGGCCCATTCTCATATCAACAGGGTTTTCGAATCCACCGAAGGAGTGGCGATTTTGTACTTGTTGAATTTCTTGTCTAACGGAAGGTGCTCCGCCAGTGTTGTACGGTTGCCAGGAAGGACCTAAACTGTAACGACCTTGATTTTGATCATTCGATCGTTGGTTGGAAAATGACCCAGGTCCTCTGTTGCCATCTAGAGGATTGGGTCTACGCGATCTGTCAAAATAAGACTCGTCTGTATGGGAATATTGTTGGGTTCTTTGGGGAAAGTTTTCGTAATATTCTGCATCATCCCGTCGCATATTATTGTTTTGATAATTATATGAATTTCCTTGACGATTCTGATAACCTCCTCCGTAACTGCTATCGTAGTTACCTCCCCTGTTAAAATTATTAGATGTTTGCTCTCGGTGATAGTTGCCACGATAGCCTCCGCCCCATCCGCCGCCACGATTTTGCCCCGGATATGATGGTACGTTTTTAACAGATTCATTTGTCTTTGTTAAATCTAATTTATCATCTTTATTACTTTCAATTACATTCTTTTTCTGTTTGTTACTTTGAAGCTTAATATTTACATTTCCGTCTACAGTAATGGACACTACCGAATTTTTAGCATGCAATAAAGTCTGACTTTCTAAGATGTTAGATAGAATATCGGGCGCCGAAGAAGCATGCGGCGGCGAAGGTATCGTGACCATCTTCCTTCGTGCCTGTAAATGGAAAACAAAACATACATTTAAATATAAAACAATTACTGTATATAATGTTAAAATTAAAATCACTTTTTAATATTCACCTGTCTGTAAGCACTAAGTATATTAGCTGTTGGCCTTACGGCTACTGCTGTGGACGCTTCTTCAGAGATTGCATCGTCCACATCTGAGAAGTAGTCCAATTCGTTAGGGTTTCCTAAAAGACTCAATGAAGGTATGCCTGCCCTATGCCTCCGAACAGACAGCTCTTGGCTATTAGCTCTGCCAGTAGAAACTTGAGCAAGGCCTTGTGCTTGGTCTGTCTTCAAAGAGGCAAGTCTTGCACGCACACTCGCCCGTACGTGAGACCTACGCGCCGCTGTCCTTGGTTGTCGTTTTTTGACCTATCATAAAAATACACAATTAATTATAATTAATTAATTAAATATCAAATCAATACACAATCTGCTATAAAATGACTTGCAAATTATATAATGACTTTAATGACGACATCAACAGCAATGATTCTCACCCTTCTTTTCTTGACTCTCCTGGTGACTTTTTTTGTGATAGGAAATTTTCCATTCTCTTCTAGTTCATATTCAATAACTACAGTTTTAGTTCTTCTTCTTTTGTACTTTCTTCTAAGTTTCTTCACTGGACGTCGAGTTATGGAACAAGATGTACTTCTCTGAGTGTTTCTAGTACTTCTGGAAGTGCTTGGTGCGTCATTAACATTCACATTATTACCGTGACGTCCTGTAGAAGTGGAGGGTTGATCGGATACGTTAACATTTCTTGAGGATCTTCTTACACTTCTTTGTTGCCTGAGCACTGATGGTCTAGGTCCTAGAGGTTGATTGGTATCCATAATATCATCAAGTAAGTCTTCTACCTCAGAAAGATTTATATTTTGTAGGCTAACAATTGCTTATCTAATTTTACTAATGGAATACTAACATACCGACTCTAGTTATTTTTAAAAATTTTACTTATAGTTCTACGGTTTTACTAATTTAACTAACTACTTAATTCTAGGGTGATGGCACAATTTTTAATATCAATCTATCTGTCAATATATCTAGGTGAATGTATGAATTGATGTTTACAAACTTTGTCGACGATGAACGCCTTTAGACTTACTACTACTTATATTAAATCGAACCACTGGTTGGGAACCATAGGTCTAGTACAGAGTCCGCTTAGATTGCAGAGGATGTCGTTGTGGGGCGAGTCAAGATGACCAAATACCGTCTGACGTCATCGGAACCTCTATATAACGCTAGGAAGAAGAAGAAGGTAGGTTTCTTCATCAAATAATAAAATTCGAATATATCCAAGGTAGCTATAACTATGTTTGAATTGATTTAAAAGTGTGAAAATTGATATGTAGTGCTTTTCGGTAGTCATATTTGTAAATTAATATAGATATGTATTCATATGTTACGTAAGAAGTACGTTTTTTTTTATAGGTCTGGCATAATCTTAGATAGATTTAAGGCCCTTAAATAAATCAGATAAAAAAAAACAATGATAAATAATATGTTAGACAAGTCGCGTCTTTCCTACTGACCACCAGTTGCCTATCGTACGAAGAGACCTTTCGAGTAGAAGACCGTGGGCGTATATAAAAAGTCTAAAATATTATTTAAACATTCTGCCTCAATATATCGTGATGATCATAATGAACACGAGCAGTCTTGCAAAGCAGGGGCACGCATCATTTGCCGGAATAGTTTGGAAATGCAAGGCGCGGGACCAGCTTACGGATAGACAGACGGACGGACAGAGCGAAATTATAAAGGTTCCTTGTAGAACGGAACCCTAAAAAGTTACCAAGAGCGTAAGACACGTTTATATAGAAGGGTTCCGTATCTGATACGCAATAAAAGTACGCAAAAAAGTTTTAGAAGTAGCTCAAAATAGTTTTACTAATGAGTTTTAAGTATGCCCTATGAACCTGGAAAATTTCATGTCTCTACATCTAATAGTTTTTAAATTAAGGCATATTAACCGGATCTGAGTGTATATATTTAAAGTTATTACGTGATTTTATTATGTGCCACATGTATGTAGGTAAGACTTAGTTATTTCCTTCACGCTAAAGGTCATCTTAGAACGAATACTGATTGTTTATTTACTAAATGTTACCCGCGATTTCGTCCGTGTAAAATTAGGTGAAAAAATTTAGACTATAGATCTATAAAAAGAATTGGTTACATTGGTTACATTGGTAAAATATTTTGCGATTCATTTTTATATATATAGATTACTTCACATATCAGGGAACTGCCAATGCCAAGGTTTAAACCTTGCATGAAATGTTGCATGACTGGCTTACGTTGCACCGATTTTACTCAATCAAAGAATATTTTAGTCCCAATTATTTTGATAATGATTTAATATTATTGCGACGTAAAATTAAATTCACACGCCACTGTATGTTTTTTTTTTACAAGGGGGCAAACGAGCAGGCAGCAGGCACCGAAGTACCGGCGTCCATGGACATCTGCACGACCAGAAGGCCAGCAGATGCGCTGCCGGATAAAGGATACATTAGGCATATCTAAAAAGTTTTCTTAGTATTTAATCAAAGCAAAAAGAAACTTAAGCTTTAACATATTATTTGGACTTACATTTTTAATTATTTTTCCCTTCGTTAAACCTCGACGCAAAAAGAGCCGTGTCTCTGTCTGACTGTGTGTGAGGGTCTGTCTGTTTAGGGCATCATACTCCCGAACGAATGAAGCGATTTCAATTTAGTTTTTTTTGTATTAAAGGTGACTTATGTGCAGGTGTTCCTAGACATGTTTGATAAAAATCGGTTGACCCGTTTAAAAGATGTGGGGGATGAAAGTGGGGAACTCAAATAAACTTACTTACTTACTGCGATGGCGCATAGACCCAAGCTGGATCTTGGCCTCGGAGACCAAGTGACGCCACTTCTTGGTTTCAAAATAAAGTTAACTTATTCAAACGAATATGGTATTTTCTGCGTTTTTTACATTTTTCAATGGAAGCAGAAATTAATGTGTTGTTTCAAGAGTTTAAGAAACTAAAGTTTTACAATCTCTACTTAATATGCAAATCTGAAGAGTGTGTTTGCTTGAACGCGCTAATCTCAGGAACTACTGGTCGGATTTGAAAAATTCTTTCACTCTTAGATAGCCTATGAATCAAAGAAGGCTATAGGCTATATACATATATAATTCTGCTAAGATAAACAGGAGCGGAGCACCAATGAAGAATCTTTCAAAATCGGGGCTTCTTTCCCTTTCAGAGTTTCCGCTGATACGTGCGCTACGTAAACGGTTAAAATTTCGCAAAAATAGTGTTTGACAGAATTGGTCCCCATACTAATTTAGCAAACGCCAGCAACTCGCCTGCAAGCCCTCTAGTAGCGCAGGTGTCGCTATTCACTCCGGTGTACCATCCGACCATTTGACCCTCGCTTTATTTCTTTTATTAATTTAAAATTCCTATTATAAAATACATTTTTAAATAGTATTAAACAAACACAAATATTTAAAAATTGATATCCGCCGGCAACTGGTCAAGACTCCAGAATGAGGAATTTCCTCACAAAACGTGTCGTCTCGACTAATGCGGCCCTTTGATTGACTTTAATTGTTAATTATAGACCAATTCTCTTTAATTCAGGTTTTTCAATATTCCAAACTTCTCCTTAAATAATAAACTTTTTCATTTGGTTGACTTTTATTGATAATTTCTTTTTGTATTAGAGGATCTGGCAGATGTTGCGATTGGTACTGGATGAATGACACGCTTATTGTATTTACAATTTACGGACCCCATTTTCCCAGCGTTACAATAGAGAGTTATAAACCACTAAATTGTAATATAACAGTTACTTTTTTGTATGCTATGCTATACAATAAAGTAGTTGTGGACACAAATATGTTATATAATGACGATTTTATTTCAATTTACATGTTTGCAAACCTCTACTGTGAAGTTGGGAATTTAGGGTTACAATAATTTACGCGAGAGGTATCGATATTAGTAAGCAATGCGATTGTATCGAGTATTTACCAAAGGCATCAATTATCGCTTATTATGAATTGACTTCGTTGCCCCGAGTCGTAAAAAACATGTCAAAAATATATGACATCGACAAAGTTATATAATTTAAATATACATAATCATCCTCCTCCGTGTTTCGGAAGGCACGTAAAACTGTGGGAACCGATTAATGTCACTTTGTGATATATAGTTGTAAGATTGTAGAGACCGTGGGGGTTCCGAGGATGACGTCAGATGGCAATCCGTCATCTTAACTCACCCCACAGCCAAATCCTCTACAATCTAAGCGGACCCTGGTACTTAACTGGGGCAACGCTAGGAAGAAGAAGAATAAATCAGTGTAATTATTTAGTAGCATCGGCATAAATTTCTCATTAAAACCTAACTTTGTTTTTAAACTATTGCTGATAAAAATTACTTGTAATATTTTATCAACGTATAAAACTACAATACGATTGTAATACTCTGTAATAAGACATAACTTGTGAAAACTTTCTTTCGTTTCTACTTTAAATAATTCACTAAACGACGAAGCAAAATCGGTAAACGGAGTTAGTGGAAAAAACTCAGTATAAGGGCTCATTCACTTGGATGTACTTTATTTTAAAGGTAAATAAAATAATAAATAAAAATAAGTTATCTATACAATGATTTGTATCGTGTAGCAAGGTGCCTAAAAAGCTACCATGTTAACGTGATTTATCGCTGGTCTGACTCTTTACAAGAAAAAAAGTCTGCAATGTGTTCATCGCCTCTTGCCATCAAAGATGATTGAAATAAAACTGAAGTTTCTCTATAAAATGCTTCATGCATTTTATAGAGAAACTTATATACTTAATTTAATATTTTTCCAGTTTTAATGTTCACAATATTCGCATAATGTAGCTGAAAGAAACAAATAGAAATAAAGAAATTTTATCCCCAGGGTTCGAAGTAGGGCACTATAAACGAGCACCATCGATCGCAACCTTTGCAGTGGTAAAGAGTTATACTGGGTGCTACTTACTCGTATGTGAGAAATCCTTGGACTATCGAAATATAACACCTACATATATCGTAGTATTTTAGTAGATAGGTTAGAGTAGCAAACTGATTTGAATGATTGATGATGACGACGATGACGATGATGGTGATGGTGGTGATGTTGATGATGATGATGTCTGATGATGATGATACAGTAAATAAAAGCGAGTAGTCACTTATCGTGAAGTCTCGAAAACTGCGGGGCGTAGAACGATGAAATCAGGCAAGGAGGTAGATTAAAATTCGTACATCCGATAAGAGCTGATATTTCGATAGGGCCGGATTAAGGAGGTTAAGGTCTCTCGCGAATTAACGCGTACAAAGTCACGATAAACAGCTAGTAATATAATAAGCTACTTATTTTTATAACAGGCAAATGCAGTCTTTATTGAAGAAAAAAAAAGCGGCACATTATAACCCCAACTACGGTTATGAGCCCTATTGGGCAGACGGCGGGTGGGTTTTCAAGACGACGCCACCACCAGATGACCCCAACGTTACCACGGTCAAAATACCTCTAGTGTGTGGTGAAGAATGCAGCTACATTTACTGGGAGTAAGTGTACCCTGTGAGCCCTTCTCTAAGCCAGTGAACCCTGTTTAATCCGGTGGCCCCTGTGTTATCCGGCGCCCCTGTTTAATCCGGTGGCCCCTGTCACATCATAGCCTCTGATCCATGACAATGAGGTAGTGTTGAATTAGAAGGAAATTTAAAATAGTTTTATATGAGGATTCCTTGGAGGTCTGGTCAATCTCTAGTATGGAACGCTACTTGTGTTAAAGACAACTAAATATGAAAAATCTTTTTCTATAGAACACAATTTTTTCTTAGAAGCTTAGCTATCCAACAAGACAACGCTCGAATAACGCATTTTGGGTTCTCTATCACATAGGCCGAATTTAACTATTGTTTTAATTATACTTAGTTTTTAGTTTAGTTTACAATATCTTTAAATACTTGTAGGTACGGTTAGTTTTAGATACTGTTTAGTTTTATATATTTTGTTATTCAAGTTCTTATAAACGATTTTTAAAAATTTAAAATTGTAATTTTTACACAAAAGTGTGTGAACTATACTAAATAAAATATACTAGTTTTTTTAACTATGTATTTGTTTACAGCATCAAACATGTATGCGGCCGTCAGATCAGTAATAATAATTGGGACGGATGCTACAGAAACCTGCTTACCGCAATATGTACTTATTTTTTCTTTATATGTATTTTTATTGACATAAAATGATTTGAATGTTTTTTTATATTTTGGGGCTTCTGTCTTGTGTGGACATAGTAGGCGTCATAGAGATAGAATGCGAATGCGCGATGAGAGCGATCTTAGTACGTGCAAACGTGCGATCAAACATTTTGATGTCTTAGAAGTAATGGACGGTCGATGTGATCGCGTGAATTCAGTTAGGACATTTTTAGATATCAATATGTGTTAAGTTTACGAAATATCATAATAAATGGCGGACTATTGTAGAAATTCAGGAGAGAGTTGTGTTGTAGTTAGTATATATATATACACACACACGTATATATCTATATACATATATTCAAGCTGTGCCCGCTACTTCGTCCGTGTAAAATTGGGTAAAAAATAGTTTCAATTTTAGCGTGATTATACATAGCCTACATGGTAAGCATAGAAAGAGTTGTAGGGAGCAAACCTTGAGAGATAGACATTCTCTCGTGGACTTTTATTTAGAACTTTTAAAGGAGAACAATTCCATAATACATGATTTTTGCGAAACTATAACCGTTTATGCAGCGCACGCAGCGGAAGCTCTCAAAAGGGGAAAAAGCCGCCGATTTTGAAATATTCTTCACTGATGCTCCGTTCCTATTAGTCATAGCGTAATAATATATAGTCTACAGCGTTCCTCGATAAATGGGCTATCTATATATATATATCATATAGCACAACGTTAATAAACATTCATGTAAGTGCAGTGATAAATATACACTTAAAACAAGTGGTTTTAATATGGTACTTCGAGCCGGATTTGTACTGTACAGCGGCCTATGGATCGCACGTTCGTCCGAACTAAGTTCGCTCGCAACGTACATTCGCGTTCTAGAGCCCCATCGGAACTTAACCTACATACTATGCTTTTATTTTAAAGTTAGCGGTTGCTACGGCTATACATTCGATGATTTGACGAAAGGCTTTAAGACCTTTAACACCTACTGTGAGTTTCTGGCCATCCAATGCCGTGCTAAGTTTCCAGATAGTGAGTGATTATTTTATTTCATTACCGGCTGTAGTGTATAGATAAAGGAGGAGGTTGTAGCCTAACCAGTGGCCGGCATTTCAGTCGATCGCTAGGTTAAGCAGTTCTCACCGCGGCCGGGTGATAGACGAGTGACTCATTCTAACACTGGTTTTCTATCCGATCCCATCCGTGTTTTAAAAAGTATGTAAAACTCTTGGTTCTGAGTTATATAAGTCGTAAGATTGAAGAAATTGTGGTGGGAAAATCAGACGACACTCGGCCATCGTGACTCGCCTCACAGCCACATCCTTTGCAATTTAAGCGGACCCTGGTACTAGACCGGGATAACGCTAGAAAGAAGAAGATATTATTTAGAATCGAGGATTAAAAAATATATTTAACAGCCTTTTTCGTAAGGTACCCGTCGAATCGCCGATCCCATTGGACTTTGGGCGCACTAGCTTTTATAATAAGCTTACGTCTTATTTGCAGTCAAATTTAGTCCCAGTATATAATAAATCTCTAATCACAATAGGCTTTGGCGAATTTAGGCTGTGATGTACACACATCACCGTCTACATTCGGATTTTCGAATTCTAAATGCGTGCGTGTGTTTGTGTGTGTGTGTGTGTGTCTGTGCGTGCGTGCGTGTGTGTAGTACAAATAAATGCTTGTTCATTTGGTTACTTTCAGATTGGATTCTCGTGCATAAAGGTAATTGTTCTGAAAAGCAAAATGACACCTTATATCCCATACATACAGGGGCGGAAATCGTAAGTAGACATGACTACTACATCACTCGAGTAGAGAAAGTACTGCCAGTGGAGGTCACTTTAAATCCGATTTTTAAAGATAAATACCTTGAAGTACTACATCAACAGCAACAAGGAAAACGATAAAACCGGAAGCAACAATAAACATACATACACGAAGTTGAATACTTTTTTTAATTAATATATGTATAGATTTTTTTTTGGAATGAAGTTCCTTATAGGAGGATGCGGAGGGGTACTCTATCCGGCAAAAAAGGTCCGCTTAACCGTAACTTTTTAATATTGTATGTCTAAAACGTCACGTCCAGTGATGGTATTGTTGTCACGTCTTGTCACGGCAGTCGTATTTTGTAATTGAATTCTATAATACTTGCTAATTAAATAGTTCGTTTTTTATATAGGTCATAATTTTTTTTTTATGTTACAACGGGGCAAACGAACAGGCAGCAGGCACCGAAGTGCCTACCGACGCCCATGGACATCTGCACGACCAGAAGGCCAGCAGATGCGCTTTTCACCATGATATCCACAGGTATATATGTGTACATATTTTGTTAGATGTGTTGTACTTTAATAAAAAATTTCAATAAAATATTTTTTTCAATTCTGTATTTTTTAAGCTTTTTCTAGAACTCACTCAAGGAGTATAGAACACACTTTTGTGTTACTGCAATTGTTTACATTTTTGTAGTCAGTTAAATTCTATTTATTAAATGATTTTTTTTCATACTATGAAGTACACCTCTATCTATATTTTATTTTTCAATTTTTTTTTAAATAAATGATTAAAAATTTTAGATCTTTAATATGCACATCTTTGTTATTTTAAATTTTGGATGTGTTGATGATTTTTGAATTTTAATACCTTAATATATGACAATGATGGACTTAAGGTACAACTCCGTCTTGTTAAAATTTTATTTCTATGCTCTCCAAATGACAATATGATTACAATGGTCTGTTAGTCCGGGATTACTAATACCCATTTTAAGTATCTGGTTAAAATTTAAGATATTTTAGGCATTTTCCCCATCTATCTAGTTAAATGGAGAAACTCAAGATTGCGTGGTGTTCGAAAGTCAATTTTTTTTTGTCTTTTATTAACATACTATGTAAAATAATTAATGAAAACTGTTGTTTTCTTGATTATGTGATGTGACACTGTGGGGAAGAGAGTATCAAAAATGTGACAACCTGTGACAAAGACTATGGAAGGATTTAGAAAATGTGTGTTACATTGTTTATGGATGAACCCTACTTTGATTTTTTTTATTTTTTAGTAATAATGCAGTAAAGTATGCCTCAAGAAGAGAAAACACCCCGATAAGGATCTTGATCTCCGTTTAGATCAACATGTAAAGGCGCATTATTGTACATTTCAGTGTGGCTTACGACAAAGTTATTGATTATATTAGAGTTTTGAGATAGTCTATGTTAAACTCATTACAAATCATTGCATTGGTTTTGTTATTTTTGGTTGCCAATGAGGAGGTAAATAAAAGACAAATGTCCCTTAAAATTGATTTATTTTAATACTGTAACGAAACAATCACTTTTCCTTGGCTGGTAATTGCTCCATACCAAAAATTAAAATAGGAATGATTTTCTTAAAATAAGAAAACCTCATAGTTACATGATAAATACATTTACGCTTCTATATCTGAACTGTATGATTATCATAGTAAATATTTCAAAAAGCCCTGCTAGAATTGACCTAGTGAGTGTTGGCAGTTACATTTCAATGGAATCCACGTGGCAGAAGAAGTGATTTAAGGTACTTTATTTGAAATACTCAAGATTATCCCAGTCAATGCTAAATACGGAGTTAAATAAAATCTATTCCTTTATTCTATACTCTAGGTAACCTTAGCAATCGAATTGTTTTAGTACCTCGACTCCTTCCGCCGCCTGGATAACGGCAAATTTTAAAACCGGATCCAAACAATTTTTTATAACCTTTATAAATTATTTGCAGTTTAAGAAAATATTTTCTTTTTTTTTGGAATAATTTATTTTCTAATATATAACAACAACTACAGAGCTTTATTCAGGCAAAAGGGCCTTTGTAAATGTCACAATCACATAACTTTCTGATTCGGCCGTTGTGCCGCGGTTAGACA
Organism: Charaxes varanes; assembly: GCA_024363005.1. Classification (NCBI taxonomy): domain Eukaryota; kingdom Metazoa; phylum Arthropoda; class Insecta; order Lepidoptera; family Nymphalidae; genus Charaxes; species Charaxes varanes. The sequence continues at coordinate 70,699 of JANCMC010027096.1, read as the reverse complement.
ATCGATTGATTTGTTAAGCATCTAAGCTAAGGGTGAAATCGCACACAGCTATAAAATTCATATGGGAAACTTCGTGACAGATTTGTATTTAACTGATGCCGACGTAGCGTAATTTAACTTAGCAATTTAAAATCTTATACCTTATAATACAAATTTTCGAAACGAAATTCCAAATATTTAATAGCTAAAGTACCCTGCGAGTAAACTATTGAAGTATGTATGTATGTATGTAATACATTAAAAAAAACATTAATAAATTGACCGACCGTTCCGGAAATTACCATTTAACATAATAATATTTTTTGAATGTTTATGTACTTATTTTATACTAACACCATGGATTTAATCGCGCAATCTTCAATAGCTGGGTCCTGATTGAGCAACCGGCCTCGCGAGGCAGCCAAGGCTTCGGGGCGAGGCACGTTCGGGTGAGGAACGTACCTCGCCTGCATTTCCTTCAGGCGAGGCACGTCCTGGTTAACCGTGTCTAAATGAACAGCCTAGCGAGACATACTTTTCGGTTAGTCATGACGTACCTTGCCGTAGGAAAATGCATGTGCTCCAACCGAAAAGCGTCGCTCTTCAAACGTCTGCGTTCTGTCTCCCGAGGCTGCTCGTTCAGTCGGAACCCAGCTAATTGGGACTCTTCTTAGACATCAATTTGTTTAAGCGCACTTTTGTACGAACTAAGTTCGCTCGCATCTCTAGTTCATGTTCTATTAGGACGACCTCATAGTATTTTTAATAATTTAATACATAGTATATTATACGAATGAAATTTTAAAATGTTAGTCTGTCTTTCCGCGATTTGATGGTAACTTTCGGAGCGGCTTCTATACGATTTTGAATAACCTTTCATTTAGGTCATGGAGTACACATTTTATCATGGATTTCTTATAGAAATTGGAAAAGTCTTAGGAATTAGGTGGTCTGAAATTAAAAAGAAGAGAAATATTAAAAGGTAACTGAATTCGGCACCAGATATTTAATTATATAATTGAGTTAATATCCATGCAATCAGATGGTTGTTTAACCGCTTCACCACAAGTACACGTAAATTACATAACGAATTACATTCGCAAAATCTGACTGGATTAAAGGAACATATAAAAATAATTACAAATCCATTTATGTTACACTCAATTATTTAAAACTGATGTGGCCGCCGCATAAGTTCGCGATGTGGTATTGTATACTTAATTTTTGGGTCTTAGATCACAGCTCTTGAGCAACAGATATAGTCTGGCTATATATCCATTGATTTAGTCGCGAAGTCGTAACCCCTGTTAATTCTGCATAATGCACAAACGGTCAACATTAAAAAGGAACGTATAAAAAAATGACAAAAATATATTTTCAGAACGCAATACAATAATCGTTTGCCTACAGCTAATTCGCGATCTAATCACGTTATTTCAAATGGATGGCATTCTTGTTATACGATATATCGTCATTCAAGGTGTACGATACTAAAAGCGTCCAAAACATAATAATATAGTACATTTAAAATGTCTATTTGCTATGTACACGTAGATTACGTCCTCGCTGTAATACTATTCGGATGGCTTCGTACGTGAACCTGCTGGGCTCGCTCGTCAAAGGTCCGATGCGACGGGCTTCCGGTGGTGATACACAAAGTCGTATCAAGGACCGATACCGCATTTAATTCGTCTTCGCTCGCGTCGGACCTCTGATGAAAACCGCTATGTAGACTGTAAAGTAGTAAATGCCTTAATCGATATGATTTGATATACAATAACTTATATAATTATTATAAACTTCGGTTCTTACAATGCGTTTGGGTGTCGATCAAATTGTTTTGTATGAAATAACCAGTGCTAAACGTCGCGCTTTTTCGTGTGCGTCAAAAAAAGTAACCCTTATGATTATGTTAATAATTTTTGTTACATTTTTCACCTACTTACATTTGCCTTTTAACGTATCCTAATATTTTATCACATTTCGATAATGCACTAGAAAAATTCTCACACATTTACCAAGTTAGATATCTATATTCTCTTACTACTACATAAATGGCTACAGAGATTCAGGGCTAAACAAAATTATGACATAACACAACCTACGCCCTACCACAGCACAAGTTGGTACGTAACACTAATCTTGAAAAATAGTTATATTTAGGCTTTAAAAATCATAATAGTTAGGAATTTTTCATTAAACTATGATTACTGAGATTAGCCAATAGATCAAAACTCAGTGTAATAAATGTATTTCATTTCTTTCTTATTTTTACTGGTTCGAACAAGTTGAACCACGAGAAGAACCAGCAAGAAACTCGTAGTTACTCTTTTAAAAATAATTCTTACAAAAAGGTAAGTGTTATGTCTTCACAAAAGGTATGTACCGTTTGCTAGCTGAAACAAGAATAGCGCATGCACGCTGCGCGGCTATATTTATACCTTTTATGGAGTTAACAATGTTTCCGAATAAAAGTATTAAATAAATGTGAATACCGACACATCTACATGAAAGTAATATTTAACTATCAATACGACGCATCCGTAATATAATATACACATTTATAAATAACGCTAACATGATATAAAACGATTAGAATGAAACTAAAAGCAAAATAACGACAAAAACTTAGCCCTTAAAACGTCAAATTTGAGCCTTAATCTATCTTAGTCTTTCGCGTTAGTGTACGTTACTATTCACCGTGAATTATTTCTAGAATACTGACGTAGGAACCCGTTAGGAAACCGAGAATTCCGAAACTGACTAAAAATATGTTCTTCCACAGAACCCAGTTGAGGCGGCCGAGGCCGTTGGGTCGGTCCCAGTAGGTGACGGTCTCTATGACGGCCGGGAAGATGAGGCCGAGGAAGGAGAGGCAGACGGCACCGACGAGGGAGATGAACGGCCCTAGGTTGGGAATCGCTATAGCGATACAGACGGTCAGGATGATGATCGTGATTCGGATGCTGTACTCCGCGAGGTTCTTCTTGGCGCCGAAGAAGTGACGAACGTTCTTCCAAATAATTTCCATGGGCACGTAGAACTGAAGGCTGTAGGTGAAAAAGATGGCAACGGCGGCCTTTAATGACGAAATTAGGCTACCTGGAAGTGTCACAAATCGAACGAAACGCGACTACAATAACATCACTTGACGTGACAGCATTGCTGCCACTTCACGCCGATTTTAAGTGAAGAAGAGGCACTGGTATACAGACGCGCTTTTCAATTCAGCTGCAGATCAAAAGGACTGCAAGCATGGCGCTACCTTTAATTAGATAGACTGGAATAAAGGAAAGGGATGGAGTGAAATGATATAAAGGTAGATGGAGAGGAGAGAAAGGATACCGATACTTCTATCTCGAACGATGCAGGGGGCGTGACAACAGCAGCTAGGGCAGTCCGGGGTCGCGTATCTGACCAGTTACCGGACAGATAAAAAGAACGATCCAGCCCCTGGAATCAAAAAAATGTCTTTCTTTTCTTTTAAACCTTCACTAAAATAAGGGTAATGAAAGAAAATAAACAGAATTTAAAACTGGTCAGCGGTTTTCCAGCTTTGGCGAGACTAATGAACAACGATAGATTTTTATACATACAGATACATTATATACTACCCGAGGCTTTCCTTTAATGTAAAATAAAGTAAATACGTATATATAAATTATTACGTTAAATTCCCAAAAAATATTTGAACAAATTGTAATAATTATATTGTTTGGAAGATAATTAATTGCGTGCCAAACGGAACAATGGCGATTGGGTTTGTAACATACAATAAATTGAATTAAATATGGTAACGATGTTTGCCGACATATAATTAATTATTGATAATAATTAATATGTTTGACTTGGATTACATGCGTAGGTGATGTTATGTGATCAAGTGTTTTTACTCATATTAAAACAAATACATAATTATTATTAGGTACTTTTAATAATGCTACCCGGCAGACGTTGTCTTGCCCGGATTTTGGCTAGTCTATTCCAGAGGATGAATCTTCCTTCTTATCTGTCCTGTAACTGGTTAGTTCCACTGCGGATACGCTATCCCGGGTTACCCTGGCTGATATTGTCACTACCCTTTTATCCATCCGTGACAGTAGTATCCGCATCCTTTTCCTCCATCTACCTTTACATCCTTTTACTCCATCCCTTTCCCTTACTCTTGTCTTTCGAATTAGAAGTAGCGCTACGCTTTCTGGATTTGGCTTTTTTGTCTTTACAAGGATCCTAGGTATATTTATATGTACTATAAATCGCCGTCTGGTCCAAATTCGGCAAACCTTTTTTATTGTTCTAATCACAGAAAAATAAAATTGGACACTTAATATAACATACGGTTGTCACGATTACGCTTTGATATCATCCAATACATCTGTGTGTGTAAATGGTGTAAATCGTTTAGCATTGGTGTGCGTGTGGTTTTATTTTAATATATTAATATTGAATATTATAAAAGCATATAAGTATTCGCACACCTTCCTCTATATGAACCACAATTTTGGCAAATTTCATATTCTTCTGTTTGCGCAATTTTCGTAAAACGGTACCTAAAGTTATCGCTCCACGTATTTATATGTAAACGCTTTGTCTTGAGATGAGCTATTTTTATATAGAAATGATAAATACATAGTGTATTTTTAATATTTATTTAAAGCATCAATAATTCAACAGTAGAAGGGAAACTAAATCCGTAAGGGAGTTGACTCAAAAGTCCAGTGCCCTAGCAAAACTGCTTTTTTTTAAATTGGAGTTGCTATAACCACATAGGACAAACCATTAGGCAGCCCTTATATTCTTAAAAAAGAAACCTACTTGGAATATAATTGTTGCGGACAGATAATACAAGAAAAGTGGCATAGCGACGTCTTTGACCGCGGACGTTGACGACACAACTAAGTGGGGCTGGCACTAGTGTACATAGTGAGCGAGATAGATAACTCCTGCTGGAGTGAGATAAAGATAGTGCTATCTCGCTCACTTAGACACGGATCGTTTACTGGTTTACGGCGTACACTAGTGTCGGCCTTTGTTTAGTACTTAAGGTTGTGCCTAATTGTGGGACGGCAAGCCGCCCGACACCCCAACCCACTAGTTGTGGCAACCAGCAATTATACCCTCGACCCCGAGGCCCAAAAACGTCCTCACAGACCCCAATGACCAACTGAAGATCGAAAACAATCCCAACATAGTAGGCAAAGCTCAAAAAAGTTGATTTTTGGAAAATTGCAAAAAACTTTTTTGTTATTTACGACATATTCCGCTTAGAATTCGATTAAAACGGCATTATAGTAACAAATTATATAGTCTAGTAATAGTTAATGATATTGAAATGTTAAGTTGATATTTTATTATTTGTTTGTCTTTTTAACCAAAATAAGGTTTTTGTTCAAAAGACAAAAATATCTGTATCTCAGTATTGGATGGAGATATTGAAATAATTCTTTTATTCGCTGATAGAGGACGTTGAAATGAAGCTGCCTGTATCATTAACTCACTTTAGACCGTAAACTGTATCGGTCAGTTTATAACTAAGCTTGCGATATGTCAGTAAATGATTAGTCATCAAACTGATCGAAATGTAGACAGTAATTATAGATGTCTTGTTGTTTTGAACATTGTACCTATAAAAACATGTTTTTTATAAATATATGAGATTTTCCGATGCAAATTATGCTTTACACGTAATTAGTATAATGACATAAAGTTAATTGAAAAATATTTAATTATTGGAAAAACAGTATTGGTGAATAAAAATCTGCATTGACCAAGAATAAAACTTCGTCATTTTTATCGAAAAGTGAAAATTAAATCGCATGCTTAATCGTAAACTGACCTAACTCAAAAAAGCAGATTTTTGGGAAATCGCAAACAAAGTTTTTAAGACTTATTCCGCTTCTAATTCGACAATAACGACATTATAGTAACAAATTATGTATTTTAGTTATGGTTAATGAAGTGATGCATGATATTGAAATGTTATTTTAATGATAGTTTTTTTTATTTTTTTTTGTCTTTTTAACAAAAACTTAAAAAGACATAAATAGCCGTATCTCAGTGGTGGATGGAGATTTTGAAATAATTCTTAGATTGGCTGATAGAGGACACCGAAACGATGCTATATCACTTTAGACCTGAAACGTAATAGGTCAGTTCACGAGTAAGCATGCGAAATGTCCCTTAATATGGTTAAAGCTAGTCCTATGATAATATATATTAATTTTTGATCACCGTATTGTTATTCCCTTAGAATAATTTGTTTAAGAAATTGAAAAACTTTCTGCAATAATAGCTGTTACGCATTATAAATGAAACGAAAATAATTATTATGCGACGCGCGGACGTCACCGCGAGTGGAGACGGGCGTTGCTAAATACTTGCCGCGTTTGAAGTCAAATTTTGATGCCCTTTTCGTACAAATGATGAACGATTGAATTCAATTCATTACGTATTGTATGTAACGCGTATGACGTTTAACTTACGGCAGTTGATATCGGAACTTTAATGGAGCGTATGTTTTGAGTCACTTTTGCATACATATTAATATCGGAAGTGATTGTATTTTATAATTCTAGAACAGGACAGTGGAAGTACATAACTTGATACCTCCATCGCCTTTTTATCATCGATCCAGCAGGCGCCGTGCGTGCTTCCACCCTTACATTGTTGACATGCCGGCATCCCGTACGAAGCGTTTCGATGCTTCTTTCCTTATCAGAACGGCTAAGGCGTGAAATGCTTTCCCGGCGTCTGTGTTCCCAGACCACTACAACATGGGTATTTTTAAGGCAAGAGTGAATAGTTTAATTCTAAATATAAAAGTATAAATTGTAAACGAACTTACATAAATTTTATTTTATAAAAAAACGTTCTACACTTTTACGGCAAAAAGCGTCATCTATACGCGAGCAGTATACATAAATTATCAGCTATTTAGCACTAGAGGGCAGTACTTACAGCAAACAAACAGTTGAGTGATTCTTAAAAATTATATTATTATTTCGTCTTAATCTCTAATTATATATGTTTTAGTATACATATAATATAATTTTAATAACAGTCTATTAAATTACATTATAAACAATTAAAGAGCACTGAAATGAGCTAAAAATAAATTACTTCCTAATAAAAATTCGATTTAAAATGTTAGGAAGCCGGATCTCGGTTGATTCCGTGTCGTGCGTCAGACTGTGTAATAATAATGGCAGGTTTACAAAAGGCTTTTTTTTTAACGGCTTAACGAGATGTGTGAGTTAAGTGAAGTAGGCTGGTTTGCTTTAAGCGCTGCGGGCACATTGTACGAGGCATGCCCTCTCCTCGCTCTGCTCATAATGATGTCGTCTTGACTTTTTATTTTGTTATTGAGACGTTATTGGATATATCTTTCCTGGATATTAATTTCGGTTCCGTATTGTACAGATTGCTTTCATATTATGTTGCTGACTGCGTTATTTATAGAGAGCATTAATTTTTTTTCGATATGTAATGTTGCTATTTTCCGTCTTTTTTCTAACCTTGTAGTAAATAAGAAGGAATCGATTAAAGATTTTTATACTCTAATACGTGAAGCGTGAATTTTAAATGTGTATTTATATAAATTTAGGTCTATACTCATCAGAATAAAATCATTTAGCGATTTACGAGGAAATAAGAGATTGTAGGTACATCGTCAATAAATTTCAGTTGGTTGCAAAATTCCACGCATTTCTCCATTATCTTGCAATACATCCATTTCTTCAAGTTTACGAAGAAACATTCTTTCATCATCTTGACATAGCACCGAGATGGTGGTGGTGGCAGTTGCCTTATCCGCCGCCTTTTTCTCTTCAAAGCACCATGGAATTTGGGGGTATCTCAAATCTGTGGTGTATTCTAATCGTCTAAAAACCTGGGATGATCTAAAGAATAATATCGATAAGGAAATGCTTGTTAGATTAGTCCACTCAAACTTTAGTTTCCGACTCTTTCAGTGTACTGAGCAGAAAGGTGGCCACTTTCAAGATGTGATATATAAAAAAGAATGTCTCCAAAACTTTTGCCAAGCGAGTGTACCACCCACGGGCACAAGAGATGGAGGCAACAAGGAGGTGACCGACACTTCCTCCTGTCGCGTGTCGCTTGGCGGGAAATGTCAAGGCCGCGCCCGCTCACTTCCTTTGCCTCCACGCCAGCGACTGAACACCGATTCTCAGATAACGGATAAGGCTGAGTTCAAACCAAGCGTATTTTCAGCCGCCGACTGTCAGTGAGCCTTTCCATATAATAAAGTGATGCACTGTATCGTTTTTATAACCTTTTGCTGTGAAATACCAATACGGGATCACACCGATTAATTTGCCATAACAGCGGTATGTAGTGCGTTAGAGAGTGTTGTTAGCATGGTGTGAAAAAATAAAGTGTGCTTTAGATAGCACTTTAGAACTTTAAAATGAATTTATAATTTTCTTTACGTTAAACACTCTATATTGCATATGTATATTTTATTTACAGACAATAGGTGTAACTAACTAATAGGTGTGGCTAACAATACGTTTGGTTTGAACGCAGCCCAACACTGGGGCTTATAGATAACCTTCTCAAAGTTAGCAGCTAAATAAACGCTTCGTTTAAACACAGCCTAAAATAAGCATTAAATCGAACTGTTACGGAAAAATGTAATGGAATTTACCGATAACAGAGTTTACTTCCAGATACTGATACATCCCTTTTTGCTTTTTTAATTAAAGGTGTATGCTTTAATCTATTTTTACTTTATATTGTGTTACCGTTATATTTCTTATATTTCAGAAAAAAAATGAATTCCTCCAAACAAATCGCATAACGATAAAAACATAGTCAAAGAAAGGATTTGTTTACATGCAAAAATAGCTATAATAGCAAGTTTGAAACAGCGCGGACGGACACGTTTATTATAGTAAGTTATCTTGTGCGTCTTTTTTTAAATAAAGCTTTCATCTCAGTTGTGAATTATCAGATCTTTGTATGCCGTGATAAAAATTTGGTAAAATAAACAGTTTAATGATAATAATTCGAGTGATGTGTTACGTAAGAATTCACCGAAGCAACGGCGCACCGCTCGTACTCTTGTGGTGTAGGTAGAGAGATATTGAGTAATTTCCTGAGTATTTTCCTGAACGATAAGAGATTGTCAAGGTTGGTGATTAATTGCCCACCTCACGGAGTTAATCTCGCGGCTGTGCGGAAATCGCTTTTATAATTATTTTGACACTTGCTGTCACCCGCGACTTCGGCTGCGTTCAATTTAATACATTCATTCATAGATTTTTTTCATGAATATGCAATACTTAGAAGTATGCCTAATATTCCTAATTCTTTTTCAACAAAAGCGTAAAAGTCCTTGTGAGGAGTAAGTGCGACAGAAACCTTATAGGCTTTAAACAGAGTACTACAAAAAAAGATTGAAATATTATTTTATTAATATAGGTGTCGTGTACCATAAGCATTTTTCTAAACATATAAAATAATATGTTGATCAATCGTTAGTCTTGCTTAAGTTCGAAAACCGCTGAGCGTATTTACAATATTTTTGTTGTTTTATTTTCTTTCTTTTATTCAGGGAACATTTAAAAGAAAATTAAAATATAAGTGGAAATTTTGTTTAAAAACACAAATATATTATTTTTAAATAAAAAGCCACCTTCAAAATACGCCAAGGAACTAAATAGCAAAACGTAATTAGCACTTTCATACGATTTAGCAGACACTTACTGATGTGTTGAAGTCGGTACCAAACCAAATAGATATCCCCGCTAAACCGATGCAGATGGCATCAACCTCTACAGATCAGTAGGTGTCTACTAAATAGTAGGAAAGAACTAATTATATTTGCTTTTTAGTTCGTTGGAGTTTTGAAAGCGGTTATCTTTTTTTTTAATACTTTATTTGTAAATTTTTGGCGGAAAGTAGATGTTTCTTCTCAATATTTGATACGGGTAGGCCAACTACAGGCACTGCTCTAATGATAGGTGAGGTTTGGCAGATGTTTATGCATATACATATTTAATTTGAACGTTACAAACAAACACTTCTATTTTACTTATGTGTATAATTAAGTAGGTACCCGCGTATCGGAGTAATCCGCGTTATGTAAGTTAAATCATTACAAATTTAAGGCCACCACCGCGTTGCACTGCATGTTAATGGAACAAACATTTTGATAGCCACTTCCTTGTTTACAACATTACCTACTTATGGCGGGTGTAAAGTTTGTACTTATCCATAAAGGTAAGTAATATGTACGTACAGCCGCCAAAAATATTTGAATACATGCTATAAGTGCTATAAGCCTCTCTAATACTGCTTTCTGAAACCTGGGCACCTTTTATTCCAAAGAGATTTTCCATATGTGGTGTCCACTCTCTTTATAATAGCTAGCCTCCATAGCTCAAGAATTGTAGGCCAGACTGACATAAATAAAGTGCTCGGTTAAAACCCCGAGTCTTCTGCCGAAGCCAGACATTTCAATGATTTATTTGAATGATCATTTCAATGATCGTGTAATGTGGCCGGCGACTCTGTGTAGCTGCGCAAAGTTTTGTAGTACTTTGTAGTCTTCAAGGACAAAAATGTACAAACACTTTAAGCTACATATGTCTGGCGCCGGCATTCTAGATTAACGTGAGTTGTGACGAGAATGTTTATATTTTCTATAGTTTAATATAATTTAGTATACGCGCCAACCTCAGGAACTACTGATCCGATTTGAAAAATTCTTTCAGAGCTAGATAACCCATTTATCAAGGAACGCTATAGGCACTCTCAAATTGAATCCATTTCTTTACCTAATTTTACACGGATGAAGTTGCGTAAAATTAGGTAAAGAAAATATATGTGATAAATGTGTGCTTTCTTATGTTAATGTTATATGTTGAATCATATAACATTTACTATTACAGATGGAATAATCAACAAGATATTTTATAATCATTAAAAAATCGGTGTAATAATAATAATAATAGGGACGTTTGCATTTCTTAAAGTATGAGTTAATAACAAATTAGCTTTTGGCAAGTCACTCGCACGTCTATCACTTGTTTTCAGTTGACTTTTCCTTAAAAAGTAGCGTTGTCAGCTTCTTAGAAGTTATATTTCCTTTACGGATGAGTAGAGCTCATAAAGTAGGATCTACATCCTTGATATTTGGTTTGGCTAATGTTAGATGACATACATTGTGATAGAAACGTTTAAGTAACTCTTCAACCTTATAAGTAATACTGTAAAATTAGATCAATACTCAATATAAGATGTATTGATGCTTTTATTTACAAAAGTAGGTACATATATTAAAAGACTATAAATCTCTTATTCTTTGAATGTCATTACTATACTTGAACAATCTTAAATAAAAGGTATTTGGCTTATTAATAAATTAAGGTCTTTGGTTCAATCCCGTCAGTTGGGGTATTCTGGTGCAGTGGTGGGGCAGCGTTCTTCGACGCCAATGGAGCGCGGTTCCTGAGCCTTTCTTATTGTTTGCACTGATTTTGGACTATAGAAAACTATAGGGACTTGTAATATAATTTTATTACCTAAATATTTCTTTATTCTCTTGAAAATAATAAAAATAATAATTTCAGGTAGGAGAACTAAGCTTAAGAGGTTATCCTAAGGGTGTTGCTTATAATCCAGGGAAGTTAACGTGACGTCCTTAGAGTTATTTCGCCCGTTTTCGTCCTTATTGAAAGAATAGTGTCTGTGCTATTGGTAATAATTGTAATTTACAATTATAGACCTAACTATACCACTAATTATGAGCTAATGAACCAGCTGGAAAAGGGACCTTTACCTGATTATAAGTGACTTTCAGCGCCTATTAACAACTGCACTTGCTTGTAGGATTGCAGGTACTTTACTGATCTTTTAGAAATATTTAGGCTCTTAAATATGCCTAGCTCGTATCCATTCGTAAGCAAATGAGGTTCATAGTATATAGAAGTTACATGGTGTGAAATTACCTAATATAATTTTACTACTATCAGTAAACTAACAGTTTGGTTTATTTTTATATACAATTCGTCTCTGCACATGCCGCTGTTCCAAGGAGCCCAGTTTTCGTGTCCAGTGGAGCGGCAAGTGTACCGAACGCCTACTCGTTCCCAGCGAAGGGCGCGCCGCCGTCGTGTCACCCGACCCTCGAAGCCCTTCAACGTGGACTAATTAACCCATCCTCGGCCTCTTAAATCAGGGCCAAATAATAACGCGTCAGAAAAATAAAGATAACACAAGAATATTAGCCAGGAAAATGAAATTACTTCGTTATATGATACTATTTAACCGACTTCAAAAAAGGAAGACGTTCTCAATTCGACGGTATTTTTTTGGTTTGTTACGTCAGAGCTTTCAACTGGGTGAACCGATCTTCATTAATTATTTGAAAGCTGGGGCTTCCCGGTTGGTCCCATATTAATCTTATCCAGTTGTGATAAAAGGTTCCCCCCAACGGTTCAAAATTGTTCGTCGATTTTAGACTTCTTTTTTTACTAATAGATATCTCTAATAGAAGCATACACACAAACATTTACTGCGCGAAAAAGTCTACTTATGCAAAAAAAAATTATAGTTAGAATTTTCTTTGTAATTTTAAGGAGTTTATAACTGCAATTTTTGCCTTTTAAATCATTATTATAAATTTAAATAAAAGTAAACAATACGTCAATATTTAAGACAATGTCAAAATTCAATTTCAAATCGATCTTAACGAGTGTCTATGTACTCCTATTAGGTGAGAACATATGAATCTACATATACCAATGTTAAAATTTATCACTTTGGTACCTTTGGCGCGTGGTAGGTACGTGTATAAAGCAAATAGTAAGAAAAATATGTCTTAAAACTTAGTAGTTTCCGAGTACCTCCACTTTAAGGGGGTGTTATTATACCCCTTCCTTTATACCCAAATAGATGTACAGTTGGACTTTTAAAAAATGAAAACTAATTTTATTTTTATTATCTTACGAGTAGCTACTCGAACAGACTTCGTTCGGTCAAAAGTTAATTTTTATATTTTTTCTCTTTATTAAAACCCTAATTATCTCAAGGAACATGTGAAAAAAAATTAGCCATTTTGGAGTTTTGCGCTTAACAACATTCGTTTTTATTTATACAGATTTTTAATTTTAATTACAATCAATTTTATCTTGTAAAACTTTAAAATCTTAAATAACTTATGTATATAACCCTTACAATCAATAAGCCACAACTTATAGATTTTAATAAATTGACTAATGAATTAAAAGCCACGGATAGTGGACATATATATTATATTACGTTTCACGTAACGAGACTTTTGTAGCAGAAGCTTAGTTTTAAGATTAAATAAGTTAGAAGTCCAAAACTTCCATTAGAGTAGTCTCGAATTACGTGATTATTTTTTGTATGAGCAAGCGTATATGATTAAATCATAACTGCGTACACTCGTATAATTATGTGTCGGTCGCGTGTAAGAAGTAATTTATACTGTTGTATATCGAGAGTGCATTCTCGCTGTGACAATGCATCCCCGCTTTCGAAGTTCAATGACAATGAAAGTAAGCGCGCGTGAAACTCGGCCGCCATCTTGCGTGATCACGATTGTTATTTATCTGTCGCGGTCCGCGGCCCGCTAATATCGCATCTGTTGCATCAACTGACTTAATACAACGGCTGCAAGTGAATTCATTACTTAATTCGATTAACTTACTAGAATTTAATAATGAAAAAACAAATAAAATATATATTGGACATTTGGTTGGACGTTGGACTGGTCCGTTGGCGGAGTACTATAGTAATGACCCTGCCTTCACTCCGGGAGTCGTGGCGTCGATTCCCGCCTCGAGCCTATATATATTATCTTTATGTATTATTACATAAGATATATATTTATACATTTCTACAAAAAATATATATTTATGTATAACAGGTGTCTGTTACATATAACAGGAATATTAAGTTGTTAGTAGTTGTGCTACCTTAGGAACACGTCCATGTGTCATGTAGTCCTGTATATATTTATTATACTTATTTTTTTCTCATTATATTTTTCATCTTATTAATTACATTTTTAAATATATTTATATAAAAACAAAACATTTAAAAATATAAATACTAGATCTCCCCCGAATTTATTGTTTATTATTTATTATTATCATAAACAAATATCAAAGCGTAACTTTCGTGTTACTATACGTAGTTCTATCATCGGATCCCACTAAATTGATAACATCTTTGGGAATAACTCATAGGCCAACCATTTTATTTAAAAATCACAATGCACGTAATTAATATCATCATGACGGAATTAATATTATCATTCAGGTAAGTTATAAACAAATATGAGAGTGAAAAAAGATATCTTTATTTCCGGACTAAGCGGCGCCTAATTTCGCAACTATTTTTTAACACATTTTGATGCAGGGTCCGTCTAAAGCAAGCGACCACACTTTAGCGATAAAAAACCTAAACAAATGTTATTCTTATTTAGTAGGGAAATAACAATATTAGGCATCTACCCTGGTCAGGTGCACTTGGAATACGTATTTTTTTGCGTGTCGTACACGGACGGTACCGGCCGGCTGAGCACGCTCACGGCCAAGGTCGGTGCTTTCTCCGTCACCACCGCTTGTATAACATCTGATGTAACTGACGTAACGTGGAACTGTAAGTGATCATATTGCTTAACACTTGGTTACATTGCCATTGGAAGTAGTTATAACAATTGTTGTAATATCATTGAATATTAATTTTAATAATAACAATGGTACAGAAGCATAATGAGTACCAAATACGCTGTATATTTTCACTTGAATTTGCGTTAAGAGAGAGATTTTATGCAATATTAGATGCTTGTAATTCTGATGTGCTTCATCACAAGTTCCAGAATGTCTATAAGGAAATACCAGAATTATTCTACTTAATATAACAGGTTCAGTAATAACAGTAAACTTAAAAACTTTTAAACCATTAAATTTAAATTTTTGTTAAATTCAAGTAGCAGGCTTAGTGAAATAATAGAGTACTTACTACTTGGTTTGTATTTAAAAGATATTCTAGTTGCATGAAAGCAAATTATAGAGATTATAACGGTGTTTTCTAAAAACTTAGATTAAATATTTAAGCCGATATCGAAGGTTTTACGTGGTCAGGTAAATAGCTGTTAACCTTACTGATGTCATAAAATATGCCGCTACAATCACGCATTTGAATATTTCTTGTAGAATATAGTGTTTTTATAACTAACTAGTTGTTACCCGCGACTTCGTTAACATTGCCTACAGTCTTTATTGTTCCATTTCGAAGAGTTTTTTGAGAAACCTCAAGTGATTCTATTGAAATTAAAGTAGCCTGTGTTATTCCTTATAGCATCTTTGGCATAGCATAACATGGCACCTTCGGTATTTAACTGTGAAAATCCCGCCAAAATCGGTTAAGTCGTTTTGAAAATTATTCGATATATATACAAATAGGCAGACAAAAATAACAAAGTCGGTTTTTTGCTACCCATCTTATGTACGGTACGCACATAAGGTGGGTTATATATTTAGCAATTACTAAAAAAATATTAAGAGGTTACAAACAGACTGAATTACTATATATGGAAACCTTTTCGAGGTTGCTGGCTGCGAAGGATGGCGGGCTGCTGCTCTTGACCCAGACTCTGGTGTCGATGTCGACCGGTTACTTCCGCGTCGCTGTGCCTATTGCTACACTTTGTGGGAAAACGGACATTTATTGACGTCATTGGTTTATAATCTATTACTATTGAAATTGAGTCACTTGTACCTAGTACATTTTGAAATATATTTTATTCCTATAATCCTAAAAGCTTTGTCACCTACAGCAGCATTGTTTATATATTGTTAATTTTTTTTAAACAAAATTGAGATTCTTAAGAAAACTTTTTCTATCTCCCAATATAGCTAATCTGCGTTCGATGAGAATCGCACCGGGGACCTCCGAGCAGCGAAGCGGACTTTGTCGCCGTTTCGCCAGGAAGTCCGTAGAGTGGCGTCAGTACCTACATTTAACACACTCGACTTCCGCAAGTCTGTCACGAATCTCACGGCACGGCGTCGGCGTCGCTTGTGCAAGCGCCCATTTACCGGCGTGCAACCCGGCTCACACTCGAAGCATAAGGTAACTTTATGTAACACGTTCGACATTTGTTGTTTTGACAAGTGTTCTACTTAAATTATAATCAAAGATT
>JANCMC010027096.1:0-54419 GCA_024363005.1 Charaxes varanes | reverse complement strand
GCATAAGGTAACTTTATGTAACACGTTCGACATTTGTTGTTTTGACAAGTGTTCTACTTAAATTATAATCAAAGATTCGTAGCTAAAACATATAGGGAAATGTTTTAAAAAGCGTCGCTCTGATTTTAGTACATAGTATTTAGTTAAACTATTTTCAATAAGTTAGTTAGTGTTAATGAGTTTCAGTTTATTTTTGTTAAAATATTGAGACTAAGTACAGGAGGACGCCTCTGATGAGTAAATGCCGGGCAAGGTCGAGTCAAACTCGCGCACTAAGGTTTCCGTACCATCATGTAATACTTTATAGTAAGAATTATTCTTTTCATAAGATTTCTTAAAATTGTACGATGTCACCGCAAGTTATTTTTTTTGATGGCCAAAAAATTTACGGTTTTCGGATTTTTCCTATACTTGTATTTCAGGATATAACTTCTTGCAAAATACATGATTCTAGGTTTAAGGGGAAGTTTCCTATAAGTTTTGGTTCACTTTACAAATGTATAGGAAATAGAAAAGAAAGTAAGAAGTATGACATAAAAGTCTATATCTTTTGATTGCATAAATTTAGAGAGTTGATTTTTTTGATAGATTCAAGGCACATCTCAGTATTTGGTATTAATTTCCACTTTATAGCTCTAAGCATTCCTGAGAAGAAGGGTCTTGACAGACAAACGGACAACGAAGTGATCTAGAATAACTTCGTTGTCCTCGTTGTAAGGGTTCCTTTTTTTTCCTTTGAAGGTGCAGAACCCTAAACATAGTAATGAAGCTGTTGGAAGCACATAGAAAAAGCCTTTAAGGCATGAGCAAGTTCTTTCTTTCAATTTATTTCAGTGAAAATGTTCTATTACAACGTCTGACTTACGAGCAGTCTTATGAATACTCTTTAATCCTAAACGCATATTGTACACAATCGGCAACACGCGTCTTATCAATGGTGAAGATGGCCGCCGCACTAGTTGTTTACATGGCTTTGTTCGTCCACAAAGCGAGCATTATGCCGCATCAGTAATTTCACCTACTATAATGCAACGGTATAAAAAGTGCAGCATAATGTAAGCAACTTCACTGGACACCCACGACGTGAATTCCTGCCCATTACTGCGCTCGTCCCACGGGCTCGTATAACCTACGGGAGCTGGGCGGGGACGCGCACAAAATCAGTTTTTGCGGACATTCTTCACAGCTGATCGATGACGTAAATGCGTCCACTAAAATTTCGTAAAATTATGTAATTTTATACACTGTACTTTAATCCAGACAAGCAGACTTCATTAACAATACATAGCCGACAAATAAAACCTCGTTGTCACGCACTCAATGCATGATTCATTCCGAAACCTATAAACCAAGAGGAACTAGACTCTCCAATCTTTGTAATCTGTAAATGATGCTTTGGTATGTGACTTAAGATGCAATAAGCAATTTGTAAATGACATGTCTCAGAGGAATACCTTTAATATCATTATTCCTTCAGCAGATCAAACATGTTAGTTTTGCTGCGTAAAAACAGGGTTGCTCACTGCGCGAGACAATAGTTATTTGTGCAACTAGTGAGAAAAATGGTTTTTTGCTGTGAGTACTGATTTTGAGTTCTGAGCAAGCGGGGGATCCTAAGATTGAATCACGAGCATAACGAGTGAGTCTAATATAGAACCCTGAGCGTGGTGAGGGATTCAAATGCACGAGATGCAAATAATTTTGCCCTCGTGTGGGACACATTACTTTTCACTTCAACAGCGAGATCATGTAATAAATATTACTTAGAAGATAACACAATGAACAGGAATAGATAGAAATATGAAGATATGTAATGCTTTCAAATATTTTCGGGAGTTTTCTCAGGAAGGAAACTTAATTTTGTATTAGTAACATTCTTTAATATTTTTAATCTTATTCAACACTTTACGCTACCAGTTTAACAGAGAAATGTTATTTCCGGTACTTTTAAGGTGTGTTCACAAACAGCGTCCATCATGTTTTATTTTTCACAGGTTGAAAATAGAGATAATCATATTTATAAAATGCATTAAGTATTAAATATAAATACTTGTGCATTGCTTTTATTTTCGTATACAATAATATATTTAATATGAAATAATTGAAATAAAAAACATGGTTATCCATTTTACAAATATCTTTCGTTTTTAATTTATATAGGCGTTTCCGAACGTGTTTTCTTTGACGTCGAAATGCGAAGTTGGACCTTCTTGGACTAGTGTTTGTCACTCGCTCTTTTTTAAGGGCAGGAAAGAGAAAGAGTGCAGCGTAGTTGGTATTCTTCATTTAAAAATTAAAAAGTTACTTTGTCTCACGTAGTGGGCAAAATCGCATTTTGCCCACTGTTTTTACGCAGCAAAATTTACATGTTTGAGTTGCTGCAGTGAATAGTATATATCGCCAGCATTAAATTCTCTACATATAGTAAACATTCATACTATCCAAAGTCATACTATTTCTGCCACTCATAAGACTATAAAAATTTATTTCACGAATTATTAAATGTTAAATTAAATTATTTGTTTTATTTTCACTTTCAATGCGATGTCAGAAGGTACATATGTTCTCGTATTTTTGCTCATAGCTGTGATGAAAAATAAGGTGTCACGAGGGGCCAAACTATTTTGAAATCAAAGCGAAGCGAAGCAGTCTATAGTATAATCTCGAGCGTATCGAGGGATTCTTAAATAAAATCTTGAGTGTAGCGAGTTCGGGAAACAAAATTTAGTTTTGGCCCCATGTGATGCAAATAACTATTGTTTACAAGGCTGAGGATTAACTGTTTTGTTTAGAAATGACGTTGTCCGAAGTAATGGTATAGAGAGAAATAGTTTTAGTAACACATAAATAACTATGAAAGCTCGTGATACCAAAATTACAAACACGCACTACAATTCAATTTATTACTAATAAACAATTTTCAATTTTATAGGTAATCAACATTAGGCACTTCTATTAAATCGTTTTTAAAGTATGAAAAGTTTTACGATAAAAAGCGCGCCAACCACAAAATTGTACAGAAATGGAAGTGTATAAGCATTATTAGTCAAGTCGTAAACAAGTTCCCTCGCGTGGCTCGTAATACCGCGCTCACAAGCGAGTTAAATAATGTTATGTTATTGTTTAGAGACCACCGGGTGGAATACTGGAGGTGTAGCGCATATGTCCCCCGCGAAGACGGCACCTACATTACTATTCGGTTAAATATTATTTTTAAACTCGCCAAGAAAAGAACCACATGTGCCGCCGCACCTGACCTCCCGAGCTTTCCCACGCCACGGGAGCGTCGACACAAAAACGTCTACGTTTACGTTCCTCTCCTTAATGATAAACTGTAAGCTTACTCTTTTTTGTATCCAGGATCTGTTTTCGGGAGCAAATGTCTCGGCCGCATCGGAGCTTGAACGCTTTTTTCTGTTTACTTAAATGATCTGGTGATTGTTTTTTAATTTATTTCGTCGTTCGGCGACGTCATGTGGTTCCAATCAGCGCTCGGCGTGGTTTCAGTTTTTCAATCAATATTTAATAATTCGGCGTCGATGAGTTTAGAATTCTCACAATTAAGAAAAGAAAGAAGGTTGGTTATGGAGACGTGATCGTTACGTTTGGAATATATGTATGGTCAGTTTTTTCCAGGTGATAGTATCCAGGTAGAAAAGCAAATATAGGCTAGTAAATGATAAATAGATTGCTAGCCCGTATTAAATTAAAAAATGGTGTCAATAATATACGTATAAAAAATGTTTGCGTTAAAAAGTGTTTATACAATCAATTTGGGCTATCGATAGTGGAGTACAATGAGCCCCATTGTAGAACGGCCAGCAGTATCCTGAATGAAGTGGCTCTTGTTTCGGCCTCCCGGGGCACCAATACTGCAGGGCGAGTGCCCCGGGCTCAATGAGCCGTCCTAACTGGACGTCCCGCAGAGCTCTATTGTTCCTACATCTGTCGTGTTGAGCATCGATTACTTTTGGGCCTAGTTTTGGGTGGGTTCAGCCATTGATAGAATTGACGTGCACAACGTATTTTGTTTCGTTTGTTGTAATGAACAGTTAAAAGTACCGTTTCGTCAATTTCATATTATGTTATTGTTTATGTAGTATTATATATTTTTTATTAATGTGTGCATGACTTAGAATTTTTTTAGCCAAAACATCAATATCAAGCCTTCTAGCTGTGTTCGGCTTCGGGACTGCTTCGGGTCACTGTTGGGCGGAAGACCCATGATGTTCGACGATTTTAATAGTCAAATTATATAATACTAACTGTTACTCGCGACTTCGTGCTCAAAAAATTAGGCGAAAAAATACATTCAATTTTAGTGTGTTAGCCTTTCTCGATAAATGGGCTATTCAACACTGAACATATTTCTGAAATCGGACCAGTAGTTCCTGAGATAAGGCAAATTACCATTAAAGCTAAATAGAAACGTTAGCACGAACTGCAGACGCGTTATGAAAACAAATTACTCGGTCCCAAATCACAGGCACTGCCCTGGTTCCTTCCTCTGCCATACTATGGACTCGATACCAGCAGGGTCAATCCATGGGGCATTGTAAAGAAATCTGTCACTTTTAATTGTGTATGATGAAGTCCCTTTCAATAAAGATAAAAAAGAAACCTGCCTGCCCGACTAGTTTCGAATCCGTCCGGGGTCCTTCCTTATGAGCTCGCTACGAAGCGGTGTCCGCTTCGTATACGCGTGAGTTTAAAAACCGTTTTTATAATTAATAACAATTAATTTAATTTACTAAGCCAAATACAAAACTTTTACAAAACATAACTTATAATAAATTATTTATGCAATCCTTGGATAAAATCATCAGGCAGGTAGTCAGGCAATGAGACAAGAAGAAAATTTATTATATAAATAAATACTTCGAGCGTATCTTTTGTTGACATCGTCATGAATTTCAATCAGTTCATTAATATTTACGGTGTGGGCCTCCTTGTACAATACACGTATCTTGTTTTTGATTATGGTGTGAGAACAAGAGAGACTTGCTAGAGAATTTATAATGAAAAGTCTTTAAGTCAATAGTAGCATCATGAAAAAATATCATTAACTTGAAACCCTTAAATATTGTTAATACGTAAAGTATTGTTAATTGTAGTAAGTATCGTAAAAGATAAAGAATATTGTAAATATTAATTATGCTAGAATGAGGTTATATAATTATAAAGATTTTTTTTAATTAGCCTATACTGTCCCACTGCTGGGCAAAGGCCTCCCCCTTTTCTCACCACATCTTCCTTTCCTGACCCATTTGAATCCATTTCTTTTTTAATAAAGTTTTTCTTATTCTTAAAAAAATCTAGGTCGTCCAATAGCGAGATGGTTGAACGACATAAAGAGGGTGCGAAAACCGCGCTTACACCTAAAGAAACTGTAACTTAAATGAAGTACTGAATATTTTTAGTCATACCTACATACCTTTAAACTGCTATCCTAAAAAATCCTTCCATAAATTTAAGCGAAATAAAATTCAAAAAATGCTTATCCACTACATGTTTGTTAAAATTTAACAAACATGGATGTTTTTATTATTACTTATTATAATTTTATTTTAAAACTTGCTATACCCTGCGACTTCGTCCACATAATCTCAGTAATTTTGTTAAATTTTGAGGGGTTTTATTTTTGCGCGGAACCCTGATTATTTTTCTAAAACTGATGTGGCACGTGTTAAGATTTATTCCATTGGCAACAGATCTGGATTCCTGGTGTCGTTTTCCGCGAAGCGATTTTGTGTTTTATCACCAGGTTAAGTAGAAACACGTTATGGAATTAAATGTATTCCATATGTCAGCGTTGCCTGATTTAAAATTATTTTAATAAGACTTAAAAATCTTTATATTATAAGAATAACTTGAAAAATCCAAAGCGCACGTCTCATAGTTTTTTTCTATACATGACGAATTATGCAAAACGCCATTGGAATTAAGCGCCATTTCTTAGAAGGAGTTCAATACTAACAATATCAGTAAATAGTACGCTAGAGGCTATGTACGAAAAGGACCTGCTGAAATTAAATTTTTGATAATTAGAAATAAATAATACCAAATCATACACCCATTTTTAATAGGAGACAGCGGGGCTAGTCATTAATAGGTGATACGTTAAAGAGAGGGACGGCATCACCAAAATGTGACATGGTGTGACAACTGGCAGAGGGGATCAAAACCTTTGTGGTGTCACATACCAAAGTTTTAATTTTTTGCCTTTAATTAACTTTTACACTTACCTTCTCTATACTTAGTACATAAAGCTTAAGAGTTTGTTTGTTTACTTGAACGCGCTAATCTCAGAAACTACTGGTCCGATTTGAAAAATTGTTTCAGTGTTACATAGCCCATTTATTGAGAGAGGCTATGGGCTATATATCATTACGCTAAAATTGAATCTATTGGCATTGACTAAAAAATCCATGGAATGCTAAAAAATCGTCTTCTGCATTAGAACTATTATTGGTATATTATTTATTCCTTACTCTTTTTGATTTATAAGGGTTCCTTGGAGTACTACAGAAACCTAACAAAAGATTCTTCTCCACTCTAACGCTATCCCGGTTTAGTAAGGAACCGCTTAAATTGCAAAGGATGCGGCTGTGGACGAGTCAAGATGACCGATTGCCGTCTGACGTCATCCCCGGAACCCCCACAATCTCACAGCTAATATCACTCAGTGACATCAATTGGAATCTACTGTTTAACGTGCTTTCGGAGACACGGAGGAGATCGGATATTCGTAAACGACTATAATCGGAACGAGAGGCCGGTATTAGACCATTCTAAAATGATTTAGGATAGAGTCAAGTCTGATAGAATCGGGCATTACTTTGCGGAAATCCATGACATGCATGAGAAACTAAACTACTTTGCTTTAATCCGCGAATGAATACGAGGGTCTTGGTGAGTTGTTAATAATAGATAACCATAGCTAAAGCTACCTGCAACTAAGTTGGACTAAATTATAAATAGTTAAAGAATTTCATCAAAATCGGCTCTGTATTTTCAGAGTTTGTCGTGAAGATATAGTTTCCGTCACGTAAAATGGTCGCTGGCGATGGTACCTACGCGTTTTGCTTTTTATTTACTTGTTATTACATATATTCGATATTAGCCTTATATTAACTTTTATTTTATCGTTTTACAATAAGCATTTAATTGAAGTGCATGAGAAACTTTGCTTTAATGAGGCGGATTCGGTGGTGTAGCTTTCGGGTTGCAGCATTGCACCGATTTTCCCTCTTATTCATTCGCGGATTAAAGCAAAGTAGTTTAGTTTCTCATGCATGTCATGGATTTCCGCAGATCATTGCACTGATTAATTATTTTTGTTAGTTAATGCAGAATTCACTGTAATTTAAACTTGATTTTGAACTCAATAAATTATGGAATCAACAATCATACCGCAAAAACTTTTAAGTTGTTTTGATATTGAATAATCAACAAAGGAAAACGTGATATTTAAAATAAGAATTGCAAATTTCTAATATAAAACAAATGGAATTTGAAAATAACGAAATGAAACAAACAAAACATTAAATTTATTTTAACTGGGGCGTAACTGGACTCTACATCAAAATGATGTGTTAGTTTAGACGTTATATTATGTCGTTTAATATTATGAAGACAAAGGTCTGTGATCTGCTAGAAGAAGGAGTCCAGTAGACTGAAGAGGAGAAAATCAAACCCCATCACAAGATGGGATTAACGGGCTTACGATACATTACGTGGGAGCCATCGATATACCAATATAGATATGCCAAAACTTTCTATACCAACTATTAGGTCAGGGATTGCCAGCCTTTTCCGCGACGGACCACGTTCATATTATTCTTATTAGCAGGGGTCACAATTTAGGAACAATAATAATGAACTCTAATAATCAAACTGAAACTTTGATTGAAAACTCAATAAAAAATGGCATAAATTACTGACACGGCATAATATGCAATGGGTAAGTTATCCAATAATAAATAAATCCCTTGCACGGTACCGCCCCCACCATCCGCACTCTTCTGTTTCACTACCCGCTAAATCTAAAATCATTCGCGGACCATATCTTGGCTTCTGCGGACCACTGGTTGGGAACCATAGTATTAGGTAAAGGAAGCCGCATGAATTCTAACACCTTACGGGTTTCCGAAGTCATTAATTTTAACATACAACTTGTGGTTAAAAGACATGTATTGTCTTCTAGGTACCAATAACCTCTGAGGTTAAAATCAAAAGCTTAAATTATGATTTAAATCTTAAACTAAAAGACGATACAGCTACTATCTTACATCAGGCAATATCGTCAATTGTTTCTTATTGTAGATCGAATTATGGAGAACACAATAACGAGTAACATCTCAGGGAGAAAGATGAAAAAGTGTTCAACATTACAGCTAAGATAGTAGTTAAAAACCGTCCAGAATGGCGCTAGAATAGACAAATGGTCTGATATGAGTGTAGCAATAGTAGTTGAATTGACCTCCCAGAATGGCGTGGCATGGTATGATGGTAAATTGCTACCTTAGAATAGACAACTTAATGCTTGTGTTATAGGTAACAGCCGCCTCTTATACAAAAATATTTTTATTTTTTTTTAAATATATAAATACATACATATGAATAATACACCCAGACTCGAGGCGGGAATCGAACCCACGACCCGGAGCAGAAGGCAGGATCACTGCCACTGCGCCAAAGGGCCAGTCAAAGAGTTGTGAATTAAGAAATAAAAAGTGTTATTATTTTATTAAGAAGGACTTTTAATTAATAAAATCTCCAACAAGTCTTCGGTAACAGATCCATACATACATAGCGTACAGACTTGTAATGTCTGTAATGTAAATCCATGTGTTCAGATTCGGAATTCTGTTGCCAATGTACTCGCACAAGTCGTGTCCTGTTGAATTCATGATGAACGCCTGAACTCAGGACCATCTCATTAATCATATTCACCAATTACAATATTCGAATCAAATTAAAATAAACGTCATTATTAATTTCGCAAATTGTGTTGAAATTTTATTGTGTTAAATTGAACAATTTATGGTACTCAGTTAAATGAGGTTATATCAAGCCTTTTTATTATGGGAGTCCGTTTCTACACAGTAAGGCAGTAGTGGCGTAGAGCTGCGATAATTCTCCGCTCCCTTGTCCGAGCAGTTTGGTGGTCACTGCTTGCGACACGAGACTATACCCGATGGTGGCTTAACAGCCTACAAGACGAGTGCCTCTGAGTTCAGAAAGCCTTTTTATTATAGATAAATAAACGACGTTGTCATGTCAATAATCATTCTGTAGGTGATTTTTAAGTGTTTTGATTTTCATTACTCCGTTTTTGATAGATCGCGCGTGATTCGTGTTATGTATTAAACTCAAAGTTGTTCAGTTTGAATTGCCATTTGATCATGGAATATTAATTGAAACATTACTGATTTCATGCAACTTATTTTCTAAATATTGCTTCCGCGAATGAAGTCAGAACTTGCACGCATCGAATCCTCAACGTTGCGGCAAAGTAAGATGTGTAAAATGGAAGCACGAACCTTCATTCGATGTAAACCGTAAAAGTAAGTAAAACTATCAAGAATGTTCGTGCTAAAATTCGTGCCAGTCATCCAGTCAGCTAACAGTCTGAGCCAGGCCCTCTGATTGACTCAAATGCCGACCAGTGATTCTACGACCGATATATTTCAAGTAAATATTATAAACATGTTTGCCTACTACGAATGCTTTCAATTTGTATAACTCGGATAAATTCTGTTCAGCTTACGGATTTGATCAGTAATCCTGACAAATTGAAAGGGATACGTTTGTATCTGACGCTAACAATCTCGCTTCTTATTGAGAAATCCGTTTATTTCATATTTTTCACGTGAATCGCTAGGTTGTTATATTTCAATTTATCTGACGCATTTAACTTCATCCGAGTGGTTTATTTTATTTCAAAGGATATGGAAAACATTTTATTTCTTCCTTTTTAATTTATTTCTGACTAACAGCAGAAGTACATGGCGTTCTCCTAAAGGTGTCGACTCAAATGTCGGTCACAGATGAAGCCACGACCTTCGCCTTGCCTAACATCTCCGTTTTTTCTGAACCGATCTGACTTAGGGACCTTCAGGAAACCTACACACATGTAAAGCCGGTAACATAGATGCATGGCATCAACCATATTGTCAGAAAGGTCGCAGATGTGTTGCCGGCCTTTGGGGAAATATATACCAGTTTTGAAAGTCCCTTAGTCGTATTGCATTATGTCATATTTGCTTGCTTTTTAAGCATTAAAAGGTGTCGTCGTGTACCCTAAATATAAAGTCATACAATATGGAATACCAGGATTACATAACTGGGAGGAAGGTCTAGCCATTATCGGTTCTGTGAAATGGGACGAAGATCAATAGGCTTAGCACATATAGATAATAATTCTACGGTTATTCGGCTAAATAAGAAATGCGTATTGTGTCCATAAGGGCGGTCCTTTTATCCCTAATTGATTCTTTATCTCCCTCGCTATTTAGAAATAGTTCGGCGATAAGTACATATTCTGATATACTTTACGTATGTTAATCATTAATTGCTCTTACACAGATGGACTGATTTTGATGTAATTGGTTGTATATGTTCAATCACGGAACTAAACTACAAACTTAATTTATACCCTGTACTAATTAATATATAAAGCTGTATATATAAATGTATAATATAAATAGTTTGTTCGTTTGCTTTAACGCGCCCATCTCAGGAACTACTGGTCCGATTTGAAGTGTTAGATAGCCCATTTATCGAATAAGGCTATAGGATGTATATCATCACGCTAAAATCTATTTTTTTTACCTAATTTTACGCACAGGAAGTCGCGGGCACAGCTAGTTCTAGTTATAAAGAAATGAAATAAAGAAAAATATTGCAGCAGATCAACGAAACGTGTTGACTGATTTTGACGAGACTATCTGATTTTATAAGGAAAAAAATAGGCTCATTTAATTTTACTAACATAAATATAAGATACATTAATTAGAGGTAGCGCCACGCTTGTAGCCGAATTGGGTCGGCGCGTCCGGGTACCAGTACCTCTTTCTCACATAACATCGGCGTGAAGTGGCGGCAATGCTGTCACGTCAAGTAATGGTATTTTTATCGCGTTTCCTACGGTTTATGGGAATTCCCGGTGGTGAAAAACTCCTCTTTAAAAGGCCGGCAATGCATACGAACGAAACAGCTCAACATACAGCTAATTCTAAAATATACATTAATTTATATATTAATGTGTGAAGCGAAAATTTTTGGTACTGTTTTAAGAAAAATGCTCGGACAGAAATGTATGAAATTTGGCACAATTGTAGATCATATAGAGGAAGTCGTGCGAAAACTAATATTGTTTTATACAGGGCAACCTCAATTTAACGAATCGGAGGGGGACAAGAACATATTCGTTATATCAAGTAATTCGTTGAACTGAGGTTTGTTATGTTGAGGTTAGGTTGGTCTAAAATTCATTATAAAGAGGTAAAAGAATAGTTTTACGTACAAAAGCGTGTCGAAACATGTCGCGACATGAATCACATACTATAAGATTAAGAGTTATATTTGTGGGAACTTTATATAAAGGTTTTGAGTTGACAAAATTCGTTAATTAAATGAATACCTTTTCTTGGTAGTTGAAAATTCGTTATAAAGAGGTTGTTCGCAAAAAATGTTCGCATTGTAAAGGTATATTTCATATTGAATCTCATGGACAATTCAAGGGGATTACGAAGAATTTGTTAAATCGAGGAAGTCGTTATATTGAGGTACGTTATGTTAAGGTTGCACTGTAACGTGCAATTATTAATGTGTTAAATTATTGAAATACAGGCACACCAATGCCTGACGATTTATATCATTTACGCACATGTATTGGATGATGTGAAATTATAAACGCGATAAAGATATGTTAATTGTCAAATTTTACTTTCCTTTGAATAGAACAAACAACATATGGCGTTGTACGCAAAAAGGTTTGTGCGCGAATGTCGATCAGCCGGCGATCACTACTCAATAAATTCTAGAAATCTGTATGTCTATAGATATATTTGGCTGGCCCGTTGGCGCAGTGGGCAGAGACCCTGCCTTCTGCTTTTAACCAGAATTACAGACAAGACTACGATCGTTTTATATTTACATATCCCACACAGCTTAAACTTCAAAAGATATAGTTTCACTTAACCTCAGTTACAAAGGTACGTTGCCGTGTTCTTGACAAAATTTTCATAAGAGGCGGGCAAAGCGTCGCCCGGGGCGACTTTGGGTTTCATTCGAGATCACTTTGTAGAATTAAGCGAGCCTTTATCGAAAACAGGGGCTCTCTGGCTGCTGGACATGGCTGCGACGTAGAACGTAAAATAACACGTGTCACAATATTTTATATTATCTGATATTTTATATTCTACATGCGCAGGACGACATCTGCTACCGAAGCAAGATCGGCTATCGTTCCAACTATTTGGACCTAACATATATCTACACGAAAATAGAGATTTAGTTCGGTTATCTTAACTCGCCCCACAGCCACATCCTCTACAATCTAAGCGGACCCTGGTATTTAACCGGGATAACGCTAGTAAGAAGAAGAAGCTAGTAAGATTCTGAGTGTGGCGTCTGTTGCCGGCTCCACGACAATATTACAATGCTCTGATCCAGAACATGTTTGGTGACATGGATGCTATTCGAAATTGGCCTTTAAGAAATAGATTGGACTAAGAAAAAACTGCAAGGCTTTTGTTTATTAAATGTAACTTGCTTCTTTTGAAGTCTCTCCGTTTGATTAAGTCTACTATAAGATTTTAAATGTGTTTATTTTTATTACGTAGGTAAACACCTATTTCTTTATTGATAATAAGAATATAGGAGGCCGAGGAGATCGTAACCTAATCAGTGGTCGGCATTTAAGACTGACAGCTGTCATTAAATCTTTTTTATAACTGACCAGTTTTTTTTACGCTGGGAAATGCATTAATGGACTAACTTTTTCAAAAAGCACATTAGCCACATAACGTAAGGCCACGCTCGTCTAATTTTAAGGAAATTTGGTCAAAAAATGAATACTTACTTTTATTACATAATTATAACGATAATCGAGTACTGAGCACTCTCCTTAAGTATTGTGTCTCACCAGTCACTCTGTATAATTTATATCGCTGTTGTAGAATTAAATAGGATAAATTCAAATTTGAGAATGGACTTTTTTCAACAGTGAATAAAATCTTTTGAATCTTAAATATTGGTCTCAGCGTGAATCTCGTTCTTGTTGCAGCCGCCGAGCTGCAGACAAAACGCATTTACATTCATCAGAAGATCTTTATTTGTAACTTTGCGCAAAACTGCACTCGGTGTAATGAAGTGTTGCGTCAAATATGTAAATATTATATGTTTTATTATATTACTACCTAGTATAATACATATTATTTGCGTAAAAGTACTTTCATATTTATATTTTCATTAAAAATTGATAACTGGCACTAAATGTGCCTTAAACAATTTTTCACGTTAGCATATTGCACGGCACATAACGCGAAACTTTTGAGAAAATGTTCTACTCTAATTTAAACGAAATCGAGCAATTTCCTGAACGAAAAATGGCTTCCTTTGCTATGACACTTATTGATAAATATATGTAAATACATACTGATTAAGATAAAATGTGTGTTTTACAATTATCATACTTCAGAAAGATATTTATTATATTTAGTGTTACAAAAACTGATTTGCTAGGACAATAGTCATTAACATTGCTTTTACAATTCTATATTACAAACAAGCTAAAAATCTCACAATTCTAACAACTGATGGTTGGTGGAAGTTGAAAAGCCTAGAGTAGTTCTTGGATATAAATGTTATTGAAGACATTTCCCATAGCATAGAGACAAACCTCGGTGGTTTCACCGTGCTATATTGATCAGAATGATTGTAATATGTCTCGATAAAATGTTAAATAAATAAATTTAAAAAAATGTGCTTAATAATCAAAAATATTTCGAATGGCAAAATAAGAGGTAAACTCCCGAATAAGCTCATAACCTGAATCTATGTTATGGCGTAGAAAAAGTCTTTGGATCAAACAAATGTGAAACCCTGTCAGAACGCAAACCTGATCTAAGTCATAATCCTCGTTACTTTCTTTGTTTTTATGTGTGCAATAAAGTTTTATTATTATTATTATATTGAAACCTCATTGGAAATCATTAAATATGACAATAAATATGTTCTTGTCGTTATTAGGGTTCCGTATCTCCAAAGGAAAAAAGAAACCCTTATAGAATCACTTCGTTGTCCGTCTTTCTGTCTGTCTGTCTAAGCCTTTTCTCTCATAAAATTAGGCAAGTACAAGAGGCG
The DNA here is from genome assembly GCA_024363005.1 of Charaxes varanes. Classification (NCBI taxonomy): domain Eukaryota; kingdom Metazoa; phylum Arthropoda; class Insecta; order Lepidoptera; family Nymphalidae; genus Charaxes; species Charaxes varanes. Next base: position 40,046 of record JANCMC010027096.1, on the reverse strand, counting down.
AATTTATATCTTGAAGTACAAGTATAGGAAAGAATCTGAAAATCGTAAATATGTAGTTACGTTACGAAAAAAAAAATGGGGGTCACTTTGTCAAATTAAAACAAGAAGGCTCGCAGATGCGTCGCCGGCATTTGAGAAATGAATATAAAAAGTTATACTATACGCAACATAAAATAGAAGGCGAACCTGCGGTCGCATATTTGCTTAGGTAACAAATCACTGTTTGCGGTTGCCTTCCGGCGAATTAACACGTTAAAAAGACGTCGCCACTAATGTACAGCACTGCAATAATTTTCGCACATTTCGACCATAGATTTTAATTGTAAAGGCATGTCATATATACTCACAAATTTACCTAATATAATTTTATTTTCCTTGTTGTCGTAGCTTAATTAATAGCCGATATTGGAGATGATCGTTAAGTTAAGCAATTCTTACCGCGGCCGCGTGATTCTTTTTGACAATAGTTTAAAAAAAAAACTTATCTCCTCCGTGTTTCGGAAGGCTTGGTAAACAGTGGGTCCCGATTAATGTCACTGAGTGATATTAGCCGTGAGATTGTAGAGATTCTGGGGTTTTTTGGGATGATAATTCTAGCTTAGTAGGAGGGGAAAAGGGAATTTAAGACATACCTAAAAAGTATTACTTATATTCTTAAAAAAAAAACATATTTTAAACCTTCTTGAATCACTCTTTTTTACTGACGAAAATCGCATTAAAATCCGTTGCGCAGTTTAAAAGATCTACGCGTGCAAGAACAGGAAGCGACTTTCTTAAAATTCTACATGTATAATAGCCAAAGGTAACTTAAAACACAAAATCTCGAAAACTGCGGGACGTACAAAGATGAAATTTGACTGGGAGGTAGTTTGTGATTAGTAGACATTCCTTAAAAATGGATTTTGCGACCACATTAGGGTCTATGGGCTCTCGCAAGCCTCCGCGGCCGAGGTCGCGGAGAAGGACTAGTGTGTGATATGTGTATAGAACTTTCGACTGGATCAGCGTTTCCTTGTTACTTTTAGATGGTTCATTTGAATTACTACATGTGCTGCATGCATACTCATCTATTTACTTCGGTCACATAATCAGACAAGCTGTATAAACTGGTTGTTATAGGATAGAATAAAACTAAAAGCTCGAGGGGTCGAAGAAATATTTAGCCTTAGCTTCTAGCCTTTACATTCAAGCTGCCATAAAACTGGGATATATGGCTTGAAAACAGCTCGTATAAATCTTTAACAAAACGTGTTAGTTTGCATGTATACTAGATGCCTAGCACGCCCAATTTATAAATAATCTAGACGCTTCTGAATGCTCTCTGATAATCTACACTCGATAGAATATTCTCGACGATGTTTTGGTGCTTCTATTAAGTAGTAAAAAAATAATAATTAGGATTAACCCTTAGTCACGATGCTTTTGAATTGAAGACCGTTGCCTTATCGCTTCATTTCAAAAGAGAACGACTCTTTTTTAAGAAGACCTTTAAATATTATATAAGTATCTCTCATGCCGTATTAACCCAATGGCTAAGGATTTTAGATTATTTCTTATTTACTTGTTTAAAAAAAAAACTTACTAAACTGCATACCAAAACCACAATGATTTGACTGCAATACTTATAAAAGTAATCCAGTTACTATCAACTGTATTTGATATAATATCTTCAAATTGTCAGAACTGGATCGATTTGAAATGGGACCACACGGGAGGCACCAGCTTTCAAATAAAGAAGAATTATGAAGATCGGTTCACGTAGTTGAAAGTTCTGGGGTTTTTTTTTTTTTAATTAGCCTATACTGTATTTGTCAATTGTTATGTAAGAAACATGTTTTTTTTATGGGTCTGTCATAATCTTTATATAGATTTAAGAGCCTTAATTGAATCAGATAAAAATATATATATTTTTACCGTCGCCATGTCTACGCTTTGAAACAATCGGTATACATGTATGTGCGTATATATCACGTAAATGATTGAGAATTGGTGTGCGTGTGTTTTATTATAATAATTTAATATATTAATATTGCATATTATAAGAACGAAATATTAGCATTCGCACATTCTCCTTCTCTCTATATATACAAACTAAAATTGTGTCAAATTTCATACTCCTTCGTCGGCGCAATTTTCGCAAAATGATACCGAAAGTATCGCTTCACATATAATATATACATGAAGACTTATTCAGCTTTAATTTTAACAATTAACAAATAATATTTACGAGTACATCGCAACTAATAACAACAAAGAGTTAGTCTACATAAGAATTGAACAAGACAACCCTACAATGATGAAAATTGAAGTAATCGGAAAGGCGCGGGCGGTGGAATCCTGGTAATATAAAGAATTGATTGTGGGACAGACAAAGCCTTATTGCGCCCTTATTAATTTTTACTCTTCCAGATAATACTATTTCTGTCGCGTTCCACGAATTTTTAACCATGTCACAATTTAATGTAGACGAATTGGGAATAGTCTTTAGCGTTATAGGGACTTCCTGGTAACACTGATGCTTTATGCTAGCCATCATATATCTATATATAATCAAATGGATCTCTTAATTTCTCTTGGTCTCAATATTTCGCGTGAACGACTGGACCGATTTCGCTAATTGGTTTTTTTTTTTGTGTTTGGTCTTGTCAGGAGAAGGTTCTTATGAAAGAAAAAAAATTTAGAAAATTGCGCGGACAGTTAGAAAATTTAAGAATACTTAACCACCATATTAAATTATATCTAATAATAACGGGGACAGGGACGGGAATGGGAACGCGAACGGGGATAATATAGAATAATAGAACGTTTTACTACATTTAGTAAGTAACCCGACGTTTGGGCAGGACATCGTTTGCCGGGTCAGCTAGTTATATATATTTTGAATATTTAAAAAAAAACTTAAAGCCTTTCCTAATTTACAAGTTAGATTAAGCGTGGTCAAAATTAAAATAAGTACTCTGATATAACTTTGTCAGCCTCGATCTTACCATTTATCCGGACATTTTAGAACGGCTAAAATCGTGCTATGAAAACCTTAAGAAAATAGTGAAAATTACTACGTTTTTTACTTTATGTTATATATATGATCACAGAACACAAAATTTCGAAAACCGGACGTACATTGTTAAAATTTGGCAGGGACGTCTTTTATAGTTAGTAAGCGTCCGCTAGGAACGCATTTTTCCATAAAGTCAGATGAAGGAATGAAGTTTTATGTTACGCGAACGAAATCACGGAAAACAGCTGGTACGTATTTATGCGGCATTTATCCTTATTAATACCGCATAAATACGCACCAGCTGTCGGGACCTATGCCGAATCACCTTACACTTCCGAAATCGAATCTAACGAATTTGCGGAACATCAGCTTAGAAGCGGATCCACCATGGTGGGCGCGTCGGCCATTCCCACCACCCTAATAGACTTGTAACGTCACACTTTCACGGTCGATTGAGATCAAAAGCTCGATAATATTATACCCAATACCTTATTTACAAAAAGCAACGTATCAGAGTAAAATATTTTATAGACATATCCTTAACAGGAATCAGGCGTCACTTTGCGGATATCCATGACATGCATGGAATACTAAACTACTTTGCTTAAATCCGCGAATCAATACGAGGGAATATCGGTGCAATGCTGCAACCCGAAAGCTACACCACCGAATCCGCCACCAAAGCACAGCACTACACTGACTTTCCAACGTGCCGCAACGCACGTTTCGCTTCGACACCGAAGCAACATCAGGAGATAGACTCCACAAAGGTTATTCGTAAAGTTTGCATTTGGCTGAAAATCCAACAAAAATGGATTGGCTGTGTCCACCAACTTTTATGAAGGCTAAATCAACGCCTGCTTAAGCTATAGGTCAATGTTTATCTATACATACACACGTGTAGTTGACAGACAAGTTTAAACCACACTCACGGTCAAATGGCGGGTCGCGCATTAATAGCGGAAGATAGTTAGACAACAGCGCTAATGGAGTTCAGTGGTTATTTTGTCCCGGGCCGGCGCGCGGCGGTTTGTTCACAATTAGTTTAATATTCGTCCGTCGGCGGCTTTCGATCGAATTAACTAAAATTGCATTGTCCGCGAGATCGCCGCGACCGAGTCACAACTTCGCCGTGCGAGCTTAATTAGGTAATCTAATTTGGCTGTTGCAGTTCAAAAGTGTTTTGCATCGAAGTTAAAATAAATATAAATATAAAGTAAGTATTTGTCTCTACTGTGCGTTTTTTTATAAACTTCCTTTTTAAAAAGCAACGCCGCTTTTAATATGTTACTGGATATCGCTGGTTGGTCGATATTCGGCAAGAATCTTTATTTCAACAAAATTCTTGTATTTGGTGTAACGTCATTTGACATTTTAATCACAATAAATGTCTTCATTAACAACGTGGCATAATTTTAAATAGATTTAAGACCCTCAAATAAATCAGATAAAAAGATATATTGTTATCTTGTCATGTATACATAGATGTATACATGTATGTCAAACGGTTTCGCGTTATGTGCGTAAGGTTTTATTTCAAAAATATAGTTTTATTTTATTTATTTTTAGTTAAAATAAATAAATAAAAATATAATGTATCAATAATGACCATTTTATAAAAAAATATTAGCATTCGCATACTCTCCTCATATATAGACTATATTGTGACAAATTAGTACTACATACTACTCTGTCCGCGCACTACCGCAGGTTTTCGCTTCACGTATTAATATGTTAGGGTCGCAATGAAAGTTTATTTTTGTTATTGCATCCAGATTATAGTGTAATGACATTTGGTAAGAAGTTAGGGACATGGCAGGATAACTCAGACCGTGACGACAGACAAGTTCATCGATTAAAATTTTTATAAACTTTATTTGTTTTCTCTTAACTGTAGGAGAAGATTCACAGACTCACCAAAGTCTTTTCGTTGACATTTCAATCAGCAAAGTAAAGAGAATAAAGAGCATCGTCGGTACATAAGAATCTATAACAACAATTGATCGCAACCGCAAACGGCGGCACGCGTTGGGCTGATCCGGGTCTCATTCTGATCTTCTAGCAAACAAAGCGCGGCGTCAAAGGCTCTGTGTAAAAAGGAATCCAGCGATAGAGGTAGGCGACAATGGGCCGTAGACGGTGGCGCAATGTCACAGCCAAAGCGTTTTCTATTGCAATAGACAAAGAAAGAAGTATTTGTGAATTAAAATCATATTTTTTAGTTTAACTCGGTTATTGTTTACCTGCAAAAAATCAAGAATTTGCATTTGGTACACACTCATTTAATAAGAGGTAGTGCGACGGTTGTAGCCGAATTGGGTAACTAATATTTTACAATTCTAACAAAATTAAAAAAAAATTAAAATGAAAAAAAATATATATTTCTTTCTTTGATGTTGAAGTCGCCGGGTCTTCTCGGATTTCGGGTAAGCGAAGGGCTTGCTTGTTCTCTGGACTTGACTGTAAATAAAAATAATAGTTGGTAATTATTCGGAAGTTGAGCTCCACCTACAATTGGAATATATTTTTTTTCATACTTTATGAATAAGAGACATTACAAAATGACAATATTGTGATGGCGCATGACCTTTTGAATGGCTAAAAAACGACAAACAAACCCAATTAAAACTCAACTCAGTTACGGATAGATTAGAAGCGGACTGCCGAAAGCGTAGCGACCTGCGTGTTTTGACGGTTTTTTTTTTTATTTTAACAGATAAAAGTATTAAAATAAAAAAAATACTTCACGCTTAAATTCGTAACTGAGTTGAGTTTCGTTTGGGTTTGTTTGCCGTTTTTATAAGTTTACAGTTAGTAGATGTTAGTAGATATCCTCTAAGAACGGATTTTTCGATAGGGTCGAATTAAGGAGGTCTATGAGGTCTTGCAAGTTTGCTTTTACGGAGACGAAGTCGCGGGAAACAGCTAGTTACAGTATATACGTAGCATAAAGCGTACCGAGCTGAAATTAATCATACATTAATTCCACTATCCACCCGCATTTAATAACTTTCTCATCAATCTCGAACATAAAGCTCAAATGCACAGAAACAACTCTTTTAAATAGAGATAGATAGTAAAAAACGTTAGTAGATATCGGCACTAGAGATTTATCTTTTGTAATGTGGAGTTATCTGGCTGGGGATCTACCTCTATCCTATTATCTCTCTATCTATATCTATAGAAAGCCACAACGAAACCACTGAGGCAAAATTTGTTGTCCCATTTCGCTCAAATTATTTTTTTGCAATAAATTTTTAGCTTATACTATCAACATGGAGAATTTCAAGTATCTACATCTAATAGTTTGGAAAACCAAGCTGGGATAACATTGCGGGCGGACAGACGGACAGACATGACAGAGCGAAATTATAAAGACTCCTTGTAGGCCTACGGAATCCTAAAAATTATTTACTGCTTCGAATGGCGGGAAAGAAATGAGTAATTTTGTTAGAAAAAAAAACATATAGTTAATTTAATGCATCGTCTGTTTGTGAACATGAAAATTTAACTTATTAATGCATTAGACCTATAACAAAAAACATGTTTTAAAACTTTTTGTCTCTATTTGTTACGAGCTATTTTTGAAACGGCTAGGATGAACGAAAACTGATAGAGGTAAAGAACACTTTAACACTTGCAGATGAATATATTAGCTTACAGTCCATCCCTTCAATCGTTGAGGTATTGAGGTTCAAATATTGTCTTTGTAACATGTTTTTTTTTTACATAAAATCTATCCATCTAATATGTTACACTATAGATATGAGTTTGAACATATAAAAAAGAGTTCTTTATTTGCCTTTATTTTATTTAATCTTATACGATGCTACTGACGCCTGAGATTGAAAAAAATTTAATAGACATGCTCAAACTAATTTTCATAATGAGTTTTTAGCATGTCCTATCAACATGAAAAATTTCAAGTCTCTATATCTAATAGTCTGGAAATCCTAGGGGGGGATACTAGGTATCCCTTTGCGGGCGGACGGACAGACAGACGGACTGAACGAAACTATACATCACGCTAAAATTAAATCTAATTTTTCACTTAACTTTACGCGGAAGAAGTCGCGGGTAATAACTTGTATATAAATCAGATTCGGAAGACTACATTTGTAGACTTATCGCACCAGTAAAGCTTTTTTTTTAATCTTGAGATGAGTGGCCACGAATATCGCCCTGCGAGGTGAGAATAACGGACTTCAGTCCGTCGTTTTAAGGTTGAGCCGTCAAAGTTTCCAAAAATCGTTAACGCTGTTTGTTTACTATTAAGATAATAGAATGTTTATTTCATGGTGTTTATTATAATTTCAAGTTAGAACCTTCATTACGAAAGCTTGAATACAGCTCGTCTCTGTGATCACACAATATACATAATTGACGGCTGTCTCTCCTGAAGGCCGACAATATTGTTGAATAAACCCTTTGGGAAGGTGGAAAAGGATGGCAATATCATAAAATAATTTATAATCGTCTTAAAAAGTGAAAGTATAGGAGATCACCAAGTATGAGTTCGTATCGCCATAGTTCAATTTATATTTTAAAATAATTGTAAGTACTATCTTGTGAATAACGAGTTTCTTGCTGATTTTTCTCATGGCTCGATTTGTCCGAATCAGTGGCAGCTTTTAAAATATTTGACGACGACGACGAGGGGCTTGTAGAAGTCTATATGAATAAAATACATCTCGATTTGACTCAAATATCTGTCGTACGCTGCTGCCGAATCCGATGTGGAAATGTTAATCACGACGTGCTATCATCAATTAAAGCGTGGGAGCTGATATTTCGCCACACTCCGCGCAATAACGCGGCGCAAGGAGGTCACTGTCATAGAGACATAAAAAAATTTCATTCACCAGTCTCGTAAATTAAAAAAAAACTTCTATGTACAGTTTTAAAAGTGTTCAGATGAGATGTAGGTGTTGTTATCTCATATGTAAAAAGAAATAAACGCATTGAAAAGCTGTTTTCTGGATAATGACGCTACTTAATTGATGTTTAGAATAATAAATGCTAACAAAATTAATAGCTTGCTTGACCGCATGCTGATTGCCTTATTGATTATTCTCAACCTCTCAGACACAAATTATTATTTTTTTTTTGTTCCACTACAGTTATCAATTAACAAGATCCTGGATCATACCGCGTTCGTACTTTTTTTATTATTCTGAGATAAAATAATATGGCCGAGAACGTGCCAAGACACGCTTATATAGAAGGGTACCTCTGATGTAACGGAGAATTCTAAACGAAACTTTTACTATAACCCGCAACTTGGGTCTCTTACCGCCCCCCTTGAGACCTGCAGCTCCCACAAGGGGGCGTTATCGCCCACTTTGGGAAAGACTGCTGTAGAATCTCACAAATAAATATTCATAGTTATTGTTATGTATCCATCGAGGAGGTCGTGTCTCAATCAGTGGCTGACATTTGAGACGATCGCTACATTAAGCAATTTCTGAACCAGCCGGGTCATAAATGGGTGAACCGTTCTAAAATTAATAAAAATGCAAACTTCCTGATTCCGGAGACACGAAAAACAGAGGGTGCCTGATTAATGTCACTGAGAGAGGTTGTAGAGATTCTGGGGTGCCTGGGATGGTTTTCAGACACCTTAACGCGCCCTACATCCACATCCTAAGTTGCGTCACGCGATCGAACAATTTCAAAATTGTACGACAGCAAACGAGAAATGATGACGTAAGTCTGTAATTCATTAGCTATCATTACATTATTATTTACCACGTGCGGAAAATAATCACACTTACAATGTAGTGATATCTGAACGGTGAAAGGGCTGTATTAAATTCGTACTTTAACGATAATTCATAGTGGTGGCTATAACGTCTACTTTATTATGACGTTTTCGCCATAATTTTTGAACTCATATATCGCCGGTGATCAAAATTCGGCCAAGACTCTTTAGATATGCTTTAAGGATACATATAAAATTTTAATTCTTTATACAATGACATTGTTATATTTGACAATATTATGCATAAAGTTGTGATAACTACGCTTTGACACAATCTTATAATACATGTGATCTATTGTAACTGCCTCATTTTATAGCTCATCCTCAAGACCAGCAGAGAACATAAACGCTGCAATGACTTGAGGTGGGAGTGCCCTAACCCCTACCGCGGTCAGGGTGTGTTCCCCCAGTGCATCATAGTGCTTGAGGAATAAAGTTGGACCGTCACAGAGGATGCTAAGAATAATATAGTATAAAAATGTGTGGCAGAAAGGTTTTAGCTCAGAATTATTACTTCAGCTAAAACCTACGTTTAGGTGACGCCAAGTAGATGAAAATCCTGAATTAAATTATATTAGCGATATAGGTATTTGTTAAATAACTTCAAAAGTTGTTCTACGATTTCACTCTAAATAATTTTCCTAATGAGTTTTTAGCATGTTGTATCTAAATATAAATTTCAAGTCTATGTCTTACTACCCAATAAATTTATACTGACGTATAAAAGTTTTATTATATCAATATCCACTTCTGAGAGACTCCTTTTACAAATATAAACATTGCGCTGCCCGTATTATTGTGCAACAAAATTGATAGTTTGGATTCAAAGCGCTATTCACTCTTATTGTAGAATAAAATATATTGTACAATGTTATTGTAAGTCTAGTGGACGCCTTAGATCAGGCCTTCTTATAACTGAGATAAGCTACAACTTAAACAATCACACCGAATTAACTTCGTATAAGCTTTTAAGGACTTGTCAAAGACTTACTGAAATGACACGTTGAGTGAAATGGATGTTTTTACTTAAAATTTAATCTTATTCATGACTGTTATGGTACTTATTTTATAAATACTTTTTACTAGCTTATTACGTATGTGGTTTTCATTATTAAGTTGAAATACAGTCCAAGAATGAAACATAATTATTATCCTTGTTTTTTCACGCAACTGTGAGTAGTGGCAGGTATTAGTGTATGTTAAACTCTAGTGTATTTTTAATACACCGGTATTATTTTAACGCCTCGACAGTTTAATGATAGAAGAACGGATTGAAACTTGTACGGTACTTGGTTTACACCTTGACTCCACTAGAAAGTCCAGTATAAAAAAGTTTTTGTTAAGCAAGAGCATAACAAAACGTTTTTAGAGAATTTAACTGAAGTGTAACGAGATTATAAAACCGGAGCCAGACATAGCTTCATTTTAATGATCCTGTAATTTGGCCGGGGGACTTTGTGTATCCGCAAAATTGTGTAGAACTTTGTAGTCTCCAAGAAAAAAAAGGTACAAACAGTTTCAGCTATGTCTGGCTCCGGCTTAAGACAAACCTATAAAAAGTCCTTTATATGTACCTAAAGTAAGTTTGCAATGGACAAAGATCTCTAGTGTGGGCGTCCTCGCACAAGTCGACTACCATCGCCCAAAGTTACGTTCATAAGTGCTTAGAGAATAGCCAAATTGAATAAACGAATTTTTACTTCGAAAAGTTAGTAATAAGAAATGAGAAACGCCTCAAAAACACTACCCATCATAATAATAATCATGTAACCAAAATCTGTTCAAGTGACGAGAGCTAAATTCGCCCAATAACAATTTATTAATAACCCAAACAACCGTCCGACCTCTGCCTAAGTCTAACTCAATTAGAGTGGAGGTGTCATAATTGTAATTAACGCCTATTGACCTATGATGTAAGCACTGCAACATCACTAAAAATCTTAATCATCATTCAGTCCTTCTAGCCAGATTTTTAAGATCACTGTGATATTACTATATCTTATTTAAGGCCACTTTTACCATTGAATGTATAACAAAAATGTATAACTGCTAGATGTTGTTACCCGCGCCTTCGTCCGCGAGCGCTTAGACTTTCTCCTTTCCATCTACCTTTATATTCCATTACTCCATCCCTTCCTTAACTCCTATCTATTTATCTAATTAGAGGCAGCGCCTCACTTGCAGCCCTTTTGGTCTGCAAATTGGACCGGCGCTTCCGAGTACCAGAACCTGTCTCTCACATAAAATCGGCGTGAAGTGGCGGCAATGCTGTCACGTCAAGTGATGGTTTTGCTGTCGCGTTTCGTTCGATTTGTGAGCATATACTCTAAAGAGAACAGAGGAAATAACCCGTGGTACTCAATAACATTTATACACATAAAAGTATGTGCATAGAATAGTTCGAGTGTGGCTTTCTGTAATGATTGGTTCACCTGTGGATTGATTGATGATTTGGCCCCCCTTTGCGAGACTTTGAATTATTACTTTATAATAAAAAGTTTTTTTAACCTCTTTCTCACATGACAAAGACGTAAAGTGGCGGCAAAGCTATCTCGTCACATAAAAAAAGTATAGTATGTTACATATTGCAATAAAGTATTTACCTTAGGTAGTTTAGCATAGACACCGGTCCTCACATCCCTGATGGTGGCCATATCAAGCATATCCACTTCCATGTTCTGGTCTGTCCAGTACAGGTAGAAACCATTAGGGTCCACACGCAGTGTGACAGGAAGACCAGTCCCAGAATCCTAGGAAGATGAAATTAAAAATTCAAACATTTTATCACATAGCACAATCACATTCATATTATTTACTGTCAATTTACACATATTGCTTATTCTCCAGATTATATATCTAAACTAGCAGATTCCCGCAACTTTGTACGCCTAAACTTGCAGGAGGCCTTAAACTACATTTATCTGGTTGTATCGAAAGATCAGTTCAAAGCAGTTGTCTACTAACTATAAACCAGTAGTCAGTATGGCTTGTCAAATTTCATCCAGTGGTTTTTGAATATCTTGGAATATCTTTCACTTTTCTAGATATGGATAGATAATAAACATCCATCCATTACAGAGTAATAAAAAACAGAACAAATATGGATAAAAAAAGGAAATAGAATTAGGGAAAGTCTGTTCTAGCAATAATTAGTAGAAAAAGTTAAAATATATGTATATAAATGAAAATTCAATATAAAAATATAATTGTGACATTCTGAGTCGCCCCACAGCCACATCCTCTACAATCTTAGCGGACCTTTGTATTAAACCGGGATAACGCTAGGAAGAAATAAAATAATTGTGACATAAGGTATGTGACATTATGGTTGACCCTCACAACAGTATAACAACAATTACAGAAATGTGCAATTAAAATAAACAAAGAGCGAAAGAATTTTTAAAACAATAAACACTCTTGTATACAAGAATTTAAGCATGTTTTTGAAGTCTTACTGTGTCAATTAACAAAAAATTAAGGTTATTCTTTTTACTGCACACATTACTTATGGTCTTATCTTTAACAACCTCAATTTATTTTTTAATTGGCTGTAGATCTGACCTTCATAATGATATGCGAGTAAAAAGAAATATGCACATAAAAGGTTTCAAAATAATTTTAAGCACATATTACTTACATACATATTAAAATATATAAATATATTAATGCATTGTAAATCTTTTCTATTATATTATACTTACATTAAAATGCAAGATTTCAGTGATTTTATTAAATTTTGGAGATTTTTATTTTTTGTGCGGAACCTTATTCATTTTTGTAAAACTGAAGAAGCCTATGATTCTCTTTGTAACATTAGCAAAAGTCTCATCAAACTCAATTTAGCTATTTTCAAGATTACCCATAACATAAAGACAAATAAAAAAAAAATTACTAGTGTTTTTGGTATAGGTATCTTATTAACAGTCTTACGCAATTAGTAAAATCATTAATTTTCAACATTACAAGCCATCATTTTAATCTTACTTATACATATAGATGAAGCAATCTTTATCTACTAACCAATTTGATTTATGCAATAATATTTAAAACTAACTCTTGTAGCTACAATGTTATTGTTACTATACTTAGATATTTATTTTTGTTTACAAATATTAAGTTCCTCTAGCTAGTGTAATACTTGTATAATAACAATAAATACAAAAAATAAATAAATTTCATGAGATTACATACCTAACAAGATAAATTAATAAATTTTTACATTTCTATTGGAAATTTAACAATAATGACAATTCACATTAATATATTTTTGCAATAAACATCTTTTTAAGCTAGGTGTAAAAGCTGATTTACATCAGATGAGCGAATTCACATTCTATCCCTACTCTATCAAATTCTTTTAGTTTAAACAAACTTAGAGCATTGTTTTATGGTTTTTTCTGCGTGCACAAAGATTCTAATTCTTACTTTAGGTTTTCAGTCGTCTATATTTTAATGTAAACCCTAAAGAAGAGCTTTCTTTTTCAGTATATAAACCCACCTATATAAATGAGTATTCTATTTATAAATTTTACGGATTTTTTTTTAAATCACGATTGAAATATCAATTTTTTCATGTTTCAAAATTACGGTAATTCCCTCTATAACACGATAAGTTTATTCCGCATTATAGGAAAACGCATTGTAGGATTATTCCAGTAAAACGCGCTTGTACTCCCTCGAATGTGCATAAATATAGACGACGCGCGGCGGTTTCAATAACGCGCATCTATGAATATTAATTGCAATCGCAAAAAGCCTACAAAATTAGTCCTAAAATTCGAACACATTTGAAATAGATTTGGATAAGCTATAATAATAAATTACAGTCGAGCTTTATTGGTTCAGTGAGTGACGAAAACATTGTGTGAAATGTATATTACGCACCCTTATATTTGTACTCTGACCACCGAGAAATAAATATTTACGGTCACAGAATCGAATTTTCCCATTGCAACAAACAAACGTCATCATGAACTCATTCGAATAAGAAATTAAGCAATACCTACATTTTATGACTCGTAAAAATATAATAGTGTTTATAGAATGAAAAGAAAGCACATCTAAAGTAAAATAAAGTAAAATTGTTTTAATTTTATGGACTTTAAGGAATTAAAAAAAAACTTAAAATGGGAGCAATTAAAAATTATACAGCCGTTTCAAGATTTGGCGTGATAAAGGGAAATTGATCATGAGAACATATTTTTAAAAACAATTTTTTTTTAATTAATAACAAAATACACGTATTTTTTCAATATAGGATTAAAAGTAATTTTAATACCTATCCGGTGAATTATCTTTACTCTCATATTTAGAAAAATGTATTTATTTTTTTTGATAGAAAAGAAATAAAAATGTTTTCATGTGCGATTTCACTGCACCCGAGTGTAGTAGTACAATTTTGCATATCTTTATCGTAATTCACTAGAACGATGTAATCAATTTTGATCGTTTTGATAAATAATTGATTATTTGTAAAGCGGCGACCCGCGTTTAAATCAATCAAATTGCTCTAACCAAATCTGAATTATTGTTATGACCAAAAAAGAAACCCGACTAAGTTTGTTGCGGGCTCTTCCTAGTGCAAGGCGCGTTGGAGCTCTTTTTAACTTAGCTCTAAGTCGAAAATATTATTACCAAAATATTACAAAGAAGATATATAATTATGCTAAAAAATTATTTCCACAGGTGTTTTCAAAAAAACCTAGGTGACGAAATGAATTTAAAATTTGAATTTGAATATGAATTTGTAGTATTTCTATAATTGTTAAGAACGTAAACTTCTCGATCTCATTAGATATCATCATATGGTCATTCGATGCCATGCCATTGTCGCATTTAATTGCTTTTGAGACTTTTTCTGTGATGTCAAATTGATGACGTACATATTATTAATCCATAAATGTCCTTCACATTATTATTTTCAGGATAAAAAGACCTTCAGGTAGACTTTAATACTTTTATTTTTCATTAAATTACGTTCAATTTTGTATCAAATCTAGGAGAAAAATGAATATAAACAGGAACTTCATCAATTCTATAAAAATTGAAAAATAATGATTTTTAAAACTCTAAAATATAACACATGCCAGCTCGCGCACATATGAAATCTTATTGCGTCGATACTTATTCTATATTCAAACTGTGTGACTTCATGTCTATGGACCAAGATATAGCGGATGACACTATAAAAGTTGAATGCTTTCATCTTTGGTATTCTTTGTAATCTTTAAATACGTGTTTAGACATAAATAAATTATTATAAAAAAATTAATTAATATAAAAAAAAATAAAAAAAAAAATCTAATAAAACAGACCCTGTTGTTAAAAGTGAGCTATAGGAACAAAAATATACGTTTTAATTACGATTATAAAAAAAAAAACATTAAGGTGGTTTTGGACCATTGCATTGGACAGAATTATCCAACTTTTCTTCAAATTCACCTGATTATTTTTTTTGATTGATTGAAAAGTCAAGTCAGGAATTTCTTTATTCATATAGACTGTTCTTACAAGCGTTTATGATCGTCATGCATATATGTATACATATACATTTAAAAAAAAATCATTATTAAGTATTTTTTGGTAGACTATAATTGAGAGTCTCTCAATTATAGTATATATATTTTATCGAAATTGGTCTAATAGTTCTTGACATTCATAAATGGCGGAATAATCGCGTGCCACACATACAAAAAAGTCGGTTAAAATTGTATAAAAAACATTCATCGGGACCCACTATTATAAGTGTCTTCCGTAACACCAAGAAAGTCGTTCATGTTTGAAAAACTAGAGTAAGAATGGGGCACCCACCTGTTATATAACTATTTTAACAATGACGGAACTCAATTTACTCAATATATTTATTTGGAAAAGTAATTAATTAATTAATTCATATGAAGTCCATAGCATATCCCAAAAACAATTTTAATTACTATCTAATGTTATCGTAAGCCGTAATGATTACATTATTTAGGCTTAAAATATTGAGTGAAAAACTTATGCTGTTTTACAATAAAAAAGAATAAATTGCCGTTAAAGTGCAATTCAACATGTGGAGTTTGCGTGCATTAGAGTGAGTGTTTCAAAGTGATGACTATGTATGTGTCCCTGTCCCTGTCCCTGTCCCGGGTCCATTCGTGCTACATGCCAAGCCCATTCCCACTTGGGCTTTTCTGACCTTTTTCCCACTCCAGTGATTGAGTGGGAAAAAAGGCCACAAACATTTTCAAAGTCGACTCGTCGACTTCGAACGGCTCGAATTAACCGTACTAGGCCCTCCAACCACCTCGATAAGTTATTCAACCACCCTAAACGGTAATTTCCTTGTTAAAAATATTGGCATGTTTTTGGTCACCCATCTGATTATTAACACAGATTTTTACATAATTCTTGATGTTTGAAATTGTACAAAAGGATTCCACTTTGTTCATACATTTGTCAACAACGTAAAAGGAACCTCGAAGAAGATCCACTCGTCTATACAGATTATCTGCCTTAATATAAAAAGACAAGTTTGAACTAGTTACGCACTTTCAGGACAATCACGTTAAATTGATCGTAATATATGATTAATATCGTACTTAAAAGTTTATTTTATTATAATAAATTCATATAAAATTTATTATGTGACACTTGTGTGTCACTTTGGTGACACCTAAATCTCAAGTAATTATCATGGCAGGGTCATAAGGTAGTTAGAGATAATTTAGGGAAATAAACATTTTCTTTTAAAGTCTTATAAACTCTTTCGTAGAAGTTTTGAGGAGAAGACAGCTTCTTTCTCGTCATTTTTTAAAATGTATACACTAGAAAAATTATTCATTTTGTAGAATTGTTGTCAATCAGCATGATTATATTTATAAGTATAGATTAACCAAGAAACAATTAGAATAGTTGGCGCAAATTTCGTAAGCATTAGAACACACAGCGGAGACAAGGATGCCTTTAGTGCGGAAATGAATCTATCACAGAAGAAGGTAGCAAAGGTAAGTTTAAAACAATGAAGGAGAAATTTTAACACCTTGGATTAAAATCATAATAATATACAGTCTGTTGTGAACAGATGACATCAATAGAGCGGCATAGCGACGTCATCGATCGGAGACGGCGACGAACCAACTGAGTGTGGCTGGCACGAGTGTACATAGCGAGCGACACAGCTAACTCTTGCTAGAGTGAGACGGAGAATGCTATCTCGCTCGCATAAACAGGGATTGTCTACTCGTTTACGGCGTACACTAGTGTCGGCCTCCGTTTAGTTTTTAAGGTCGTGCCTAATTGTGGCACGGCACGTTTTACTCTCGACGCTGATTGTATACGGGATAAATAATTGTTCTTGTGAATTAATGAAAAAGGGTCGTTCGGCCAAAAAGGACTACGCCTCAGCATGTGTTTAGCATTCGAATGAGCACTGAAGCGCTGATTTTCAAGGGTAATCTTCAGTGAATATTAAAGCAGATAATCACTAACACACTTAGGTGATTACCCGTAATATAATAATAAAGAATAATTAAATGAATCTCAGATAGCACCAAAATGTACTAAACTTTATTATTTATTACTAACGTAATCCGCGGATGGAAAATTGTCTTAAACCTGAAATATGACAGAGGTGTACGTAGTACGGAGAGCGTCAGCTAAGTATAATTGACTGTAATTTTATTGTTAATAAAGTTTTTTTTAGTTTGACACAACGAGCACCTCACCGACAAAAAATCTTAGGTCTAATATACATATCAAGCGTCCTTTGCCCTACGTCGATGACTTGGGATCGGCTATATACGAGTATGCAGCCTCAAAGGAGGTTGATATGCACGTCAGGAAATACACACACACAAAAGTGACCGCATTTCTATACACTTTATATTAAGCGCATATTTAGTCTTAGTATCTCTAATATCAACGTTGGTTATGCCGATGCGTTGTACCTTTTTTTAGCTTTTCTTAACCAAAATGTATGGGTCCTTTAAAATATGTTTTAAATTTTCTGATGTCAATTTCAAAGGTAAGACACAATTTCGAATGATGCAAACATCGGCACAGACAGGAATACATCTACTTGGGGCGAAACTTTATTTCATCTATTATAAACATTTCTAAAAAATTCTTTTAAGAATTAAGTTTAACGATGTGACACGGAGAATTAAAATAACGTACACCTAAAACGTTATTCTTGAATAATCCAGAATATTACCTGAATATCTCGTGGAGTTCGTTTCTGTTCGCTTGGAAGGGCACGTTGCGCACAAGTATCTTTGTACCGTTTTGAGTGATGTCTTTGGTGCCTTTTCTTGAAGATTTCACTTCAGTTCTGAAATATAAATAAAATATGCAACTATTGTATAGATCTTTCACTCTCACGATGGACTAGCTCATAGTTGATACATTTCTCCGAAACAATCGTCATCTATATGGCAATTCAAATAAATAAATATATACAGGCTTATATATATGACACACGCCTGTTTCTAAGGTAGACAACTTAATGCCTATGTTATAGATATCAGATATTACATAAATATTTTTTGTAGAAATATATAAATACAAATATAATATAGATAATACACCCAGACTTGTGGCGGGAATCGAACCCACGACCCCCGGAGCGGAAGGCAGGGTCATTGTCCATTGCACCAAAGGGCCAGTCAAAAATATTTACTTGTAGAGCATTTTTACTTACGTGTTTCCCCTCTCGGACCGTTTCAGTTCTAAGGTTTTGCCATCAAGTGTGGTACTTTGTACAGTTTTTAAAGCTTCATTCGCGTCTTGTCTCCTAACAAACTGCACAAAGGCGTATCCCATCGATAGATATTGTCCGGGATTTTTGGGATCTTTTTTCTTTGCTATGGTGACACTGTGCACTCGTCCGCATTCAGAGAAAATCTGCGAAATTTAAACTATATAAAATATGTGACTTTTGTATGCATAATATATAAATTTCGTTTCAAGCTGTATAGGTTGTAAGCAATTTTTGACAGTGTTATGCAAATATACAAAAGTTGAGGAAATTATTCTAAGTATACTCAGATATTAAATACTTCATTTTTTTTTATATTTATGAAATTCTCGGTGCCGTAGGTTCCAACACAAGGTTGTCAAACCATTTACGACAGTTTTCGATAACAAGCGATTACAAAACTTTCGAAAACATAAAGTATGTAGTTTCTGGCAATAAGTGGTCACTTAAGGGTTTGTCAAAAATGATCGAATCGACGTATAATCATGAAATTTGACAAGGAAGTAGTTTATAGTTAGTAGACATCCGCTAAGAATGGATTTTTCGACAGGCCAGGTTAAGGAAATCTAAGCACAAGTTTAATTTGACGCAAGCGAAGTCGCGGGAAACTGCTAATTAGAAGACATTTCAATTGATAGATATATAAATTGATATTTATCTGAAATATTACGATGTCTGGCACTCAAGGAAATTTTTAAGCACAATGAATTGTTTTTTTTTAATGTTCTGCGTCGAAGTTACTAAATAGACACTTTGCATATATACACAGATGAGGGTCCTAGGGCTCCGCAAGTTTACGAGGACGAGATCGCGAAAAACAGCTAGTATAGTCGACCAAGAAATTGGTTTGCCACCCTAAGATCGAATGTCGTTTGCACGTAAGGGTTATTTTTGCTTGTTATGCATTACGTTAATTTATAACAATAGCTCTTAGCAAAATTTTCTTTAACTAGGAACTGTCACCCAAAATGGTAAAGTACTTTCTGGGTCGACTATACCTTATAGTTATTTTTATATAAAAACACTTCTCTATTACATACATTCGAGTAATCAATTAAACGCACATACCCTCCTCAATGATTCTTCCGAAGTCTTGAAATTTATGTTCTTCACAAAGAGAGTTGAGTCATTTTCTGGTTGCTCATTGTCTTCTTCATTTATTATCCTTTGTTTACTCTCTTTCGATTTATTATTCACACTTTCTTTTACTTCTGACACGGATTCTTCTTTATCACTATTCTTATCCTGTTTATTTTTCGCTGGTGTTTTTATGCTTTCCGTCTCATCGACTTTATTTGGATTTATCTCTGATTTTGATTCATCTAAATTTCCGGTAGTTTTAACAAATACATTTTCCGGGGCCCATTCGAGATACAATGGGGCGGACTTAAACTGTGAGTAGGCCAACTTGCTAAATGCTTTTTTAGCTTCGAAAGGTTCTATAAAATCTACAAGCGCTGTGATGCCGTGATTGGGCATAAGGAATCGTGCTAATTGGCCGTGTCTCTCAAATAGAACTTTTATTTCATCTTTATCAGTGTCGGCGGGCAAATTTTTTACTAAAATGCACGTCTTTGATCTCTTTTTGGCAGGCTGTGAATAATATGATTAGTTATAATTAATTATTTTAAACAATACTCTGTGATATAAAACATTTAGAATTTTATACTGATCACCTTATTAAAAGCATCCAAATAAACTCCGTTAGATTCGAGGAATGCCTTCGTTTCAGCTACTAACTGCGTTTCTCCAAGAGCTAATCTTACAGCTGCACTGGTATCTGAAATAATATGTATATCATTAGTAATATCTCCATTTTAGAATAGAGTTTTCGACATTTGTTTTAGATTGCTTCCTCGATATAACTCTTCGGAACATTGCTTTTGCTAAGTGAGATAATGGATAAAGAGTGGTCAGAAATCTTACTGTTTGCGAAAGAGTTTCTCCATTTAGAACCTTTTCTTTCTCTTGGTGAAGAAAAATTTAAATGTCCTTACATTGAATGCAAACTAATATACTTACTTTTGTTAGTATCGCTGAGCAACTGCTCTTTAGTAGTACTGTAGTTGGCCGCGACCACATCAGCCACTGCATTCGCTCCAAGAAATAGAACATTCCAGTTGTGTGAAGACTTAGCTTGCTGTTTTAACTTCTTCGCTTTTTTCTCCTTGAATGATAAACCCACTAAAAAAAAATTAAAGTTGTTATTATGAAGTACTTTGGAATCGACGCATAAAACGAGAGGCGACAAAAACATCGTTGAAACCACTCAGCAATCACTTTACTGAAGAACGAACAGATAAAATTAAGAGCCGCGGTGATTCAATAGTAAAATGGACGGAATATTGCAATGTACCCGGTTCAAACCACGACCCCGCTGGGGTATTGTTGCATCCACTCCTAACATAAGCTTAGTAGGAAGGGAAATAAAACATACTTGAAATAGTATTTCTTATATTCTTAAAAAATGTAAATAAAAATATGTTTCTGTAGTCATTTTGACTCGACAGTAAAAATCAAAAAGGTAAACAATCAATTCGAGTTGAAATTTAAATATTACAATCTTGTAGTAGAAATTTGATTAGTAGAATGAGAGTCAACAGCTTTTCTTTTTTTTATGTTATAAAAAAAAGAAAAGCTGGTGACATGACCCCAGCAATCTAGTGTTAATGTATCAGGATGTCAAGTAATCTACATACATGACTTTTGTGATATTTATGATCAAAACCTTAGTTATTCGAAAGTGGATAGGCCATGTCAGTGAGACTCGTCCTCAGCCTATTAAATATCACAGTAAGTGCTTTATTGTCCTCGTTTGCTCAATCAATACACATATTGGTGGGCTCATATGTTTACTGTGTAAAAAGACCTTTCAGAAGAAAATTGTCTACATATGCCACATGTGAGCACACAATCGCTAGCTACAAGGGACTGAAAGCGGTCGTCATGGCCGAAATCGGTCGTGACACAAATACATACATATTCAGGCTAGTTTACAAATCATTCATTATAAAGTCCTCGCACGTGATTTCCAAAAATACATCCAAAGTTGGCGAGTACGTGCGTTTTATCTTTAGACCCTTTTCCAAAACTAACTTAACTGTACGGTATATCGAGGACTAGCTACTAAATGTTAATTATTTTTATATTACGTAAATGTTATAATAAATAAATAAATAAATAACGTTTTAAATATACAGATATATTTACAGACTATATGACACACGGACGTCTGTTCCTAAAATAGACAACTTAATGCCTGTGTTATAGGTAACAGTCGCCTGTTATACACAAATATTTTTTTTAGAAATATATAATTACATACATATGAATAACACACCCAGACTCGAGGTGGGAATCGAACCCACGACCCTCGGAGCAGAAGGCAGGGTCACTGCCCACTGCGCCAACGGTGACTTGGAGATTAACACATAATGTCCCAGTTATTTTGGAACTACACTATGGTTTTTTGAGGACTTGGTAAGGGTTTGAACCTGACGTACTTAGTGGTTCAGTTCTACCGTTGAACTATTGAGTCTTCAATTTCAAACGAGTTCAATAAATAAGCTTCAATCTTGCGACAAAATCGAAATATTTCAACATCTAATAAAAATATCAAAGAAACCTAATCGATATTCAATTATCCCCCCCCCCCCCAACCCATCTCACCCCCAATTTCTTTCAAACATAAAACCAGAACACCCCCCCCCCCCCCCCCACCCCCCCCACCCCCCAACTGAAAAAACAACACCAAAAAACCCCGAACGACAGCACAAAAGAAAAAAAAAAAAAAAAAGTCCTGACTGCATATTGCATAACCACGGAGCGTGAAGTATGTACGTTAGAACGTTTATTTCTTCGCGTCTAATTAAATCTAAAGCAGATATAACATATATTTTCAAACAACCTTTATTATTTGGGCCATGTTATTAAAACAAATTGCCCAAAAGCATGTCAAGAGACGCTTATATATAAGGGTTCCGTATCTGATACGCTAAAAATGTATTAAAAAACTTCAAAAGTCCGATTTCGTTCAAAATAATTTTCCTAATGAGTTTTTAGCGTGTTCTATCAACATGGAAAATTTCAAATCTGTACGTCTAATAGTTTGGAAATGCTAAGGGATGAGACCACCTTACGGGCAGACAGACGGACGGACAGAGCGAAATGATAAGGGTTCCTTAAAGTACTATGGAACCTTAAAAATGATATGCAGACGGGCCAAACCCCGGATCACTTTATGGAAACGACATCGCGTCATACCAAGAATGAGATGGAGGAATGAGTTGGATCGTTATAATGAAGATTAGCAACGCATAGCCATAGACAGAACCTTATGGAAAGAGAATAGGAAGGCCTTTGCCCTGCAATGGTCAAAAATAGGCTCTAAATAATAATAAATCTTACTCGTAACTTAAAAAGAACGTTCAAATAGTATTTTTTTTTTCTAAATTAACAGGGCACAGGTGACAAATGCGCCGATTCCGCCGCAAATCTGCATTGACATCGACAAACGAGCGACTCAGGATCAGATGAAATTCGCTGACGCTTACTTTCCATCTTATACTCGGAGGTTTCTCCTTATTCTTATTCGTTCACTCTTGGCAGAGAGGTCGTGATCATGGAACACTAAAAAAAAATAAAGTGCCTACCCAAATGTAAAGATGTGGCCGAATTTCAAACACCAGATAAACATGTAAGGGAAAGGGTGGCGTAATGGGGGAAAGCTTTGCCATGGACAGTGTACAAAAAGCGATAAATCGATATGTATTCCATTGCGCTATTGCTGAGTCATTTCTCACAATCGAACAGTATAAACTCATCAATGAGTAGCGATTGGATTGAAGATGATTTTCAGTGATTTATTATTCATATATATTTAAAATATTTAATGAAATTTGTGTAATTAGTTATGATATTCGATGACATCCTTTGAGCTTTATGTCTAGTTTTTATTTCGGCACTGCACAAGGGTATAGTTCGGCATTCTAACACAAATTGGATAAGTTTCAAGCCTGGCCCAATCGGAACTGATGCTTGAAATGAATATGGACTGATTAGTTAACTGCGAGGTTAGTTGGTCGAGTGACCGCAACGTACGCTGCGATTTTTTTGCGTTCCGCAGTGCAATGCGCAAAACCAAATACTGATATTTTAATACTAGCTGATTCCCGCGACTATGTCCGTGTGTCATGCCAAATTTGACTCTATCGAAAAATCAGTTCTTAGCGGATATCTACTATCAATAAATTACCTCCTTGCCAAATTTCGTTTTTGTACGTCCCGCAGCTGTCGAGATTTCTCGATAGACGACCTTTTGCTCTTACACGTACCAATAAATTATACATCTATACTAATATATAAAGCTGAAGAGTTTGTTTGTTTGCTTACTTGAACGCGCTAATCTCAGGCTGGTCCGATTTGAAAAATTATTTCAGTGTTATGTGAAGGTTGTAACCTAATCAGTGCAACGGCCGGTATTTGAATCGATCTCTTGGTTAAGCAGCTCATACTCAGGACAGGTGATAATATAGGTGATCCATTCTAACGATGGTTTTCAAATATTCGATCGCCTCCGTGTTTCGAAAGGCACGTGAAACACAGTACAGTTTTATCGCAACGATTTATCGAAACGTGTATAACAGCTATAACTGATACTGGAAGACCGACAATTTAATTTGATCAATATGTTTGTAAAACATACCTTGTAACTTATTGAATGAGACTTCCCGCGAGTCGGCGACGTTTTTGTTTCCATCTTCCTTAGTGAGGTCCACGATAGCGGTGGTTTTGGTGGCGCTGCCGGTGAGCAGACCACCGACGGCGGTGGCTTCTGATGGACGTACATTAATAGATTTAGGTTTAAAGAATTTTATTTCTCAAGAACAATATTCACTAAAGAGAATTTCACAATATTTTTCTTAAACGTTAAATTAAAAACATAGCAACATTCTATTCTAAACAACACTCTTGAACATATTTTGTTCAATTTCTTTTGAAAATAGTAAATGATTTTTCTTAAGTGATATTGTCATACTTAATCTACCATAGGTTTTAGAGGTAAAGGAGTTTAACTGTACAAAATACAGTATGTTTTATGATTCACAAATGACATTAATCTGAGCTGTTTGTGCAGTTCAACTCAAACAATTTGTCATCTTTTATCTTGCCCTGCGTGCCCTAACGCCTGCACGCAAGAGGACTTAATGGCTGCCACTGATAAGGCAGTTGATGAGGCTAAGTTCTGGGAAGACCCACTTCACAACAATCTTATTTAACACTAATATATACTTCACAATAATTTTATAGAGCTTCAGTTTGACTTGTTATAGAAATTATTAATATTTCCCAAATGCACTATCTCGGTTTTAAAAGAACTACTCCCCACCACAGTTATATGAATCGTATTAATGGCGTCATATCCATCATAATCAATTGACCTACTCTTTAATATTGATGTTAACAATAGCACATTATTTAATAATCAACGCATATACATATATAAATAGGCTGGGCTGGCATGGCATTGCCTTGGCTCGGCTGGCTCCGCAAACGCTAAGTGCTTGTCCCCTAGATGGCGTTACATTGGCTGGAATATTCAGGGTTTGCACATCAGGTGGCGTTACAATATATATATTTTCAAATTTCGAAGGTTTCAATAATTCTTAAAGGGCCCTAATTTTCTTTATCTTAGTAAGAATCTTTCTGGAACTTCATGAAGTAGGTGTATTACTAAATACTTAAATTAATCCATCTGTTAATAAACCATGCAATAAAGATGTCATTTCTAGTATTTCCCTATGTCTATGAAAAGTCCGCTTCATTTCAAACGGACGACAGTTTGAGGAACTTAATAAAGCTTAATCCAGCTTATAGGGGTTTGTGATGCCTTTGAATATAGGATTTGTTAGTTGCACCTATTGTGTTGGTGGCTTTGTTCTCCAATTACATTTTATTTCCTCTATCTGTGTACGCCATGTAGAGTCGTTTTAGTTTCAGTGTACATCGTGAAGATACATTTTATGTGTGTTATGTATTATGCAAGTGAATTTTAGTCGTACATTTTGTCTTTATTTATATATTTTTTACTATATATTAATAATAATATTGTTATATATTAATATTATTATATACTTTTATTATATATTAATAATAATATGTAATTAATATATTTTAAGGCAAGCTGGGAATAGGTGCGGTGCGCAGCGGTACATTGCGAAACGGTATAGAACGTAGAAATACAGAAAGGAGTGGTACGGAACGGATTGGTACGGAACGGAGTGGTACGAAACGGAGTGGTACGAAACGGAGTGATACGGAACAGAATGTAGTGGAGAATAAATTACAGAAACTCCTACTTAGTTTAAGTGTCACAACGCTAAGCTATTATTAAAATACATTGCAAGTTATCATTATACAAACATAGTAGATATCGTAAAAGTGCAACAGCCGGGCAGATAGCTTAGCACGTAAATTGTATAGACCCGTATGTGTGTCTCAATTTCCGTTGTACGGAGTCTGAGGAAATGTCTTCTTAGTATAAGAGATGGACCTTTCGCTTAAAAGAAATTTAAATCTGGATTTTTGTATTATATGTTGTATATAATGATCATTCCAGCACGTGCACTAGTAGTTTCTCAAGAGACTTTAGCTCTCAATCTTTTTTATTATGCTAATCGAATTTAGATCTTATTTTAAAAGAAAACAAGTAAAAAATCAGATTAGCAGTTTTATTTTCTTCCTGTTGGTGTTTTAATAAAAAGTATGGCTATGATGCCAGTTTCATATTATATATATACATACCATCAGCATTTACCTAGTGAATAAGTTCATAAGGCAGCATATATCTGAACCCTAGTTGGAACATATTGTATCTACGTATATACAATCATTATCCATAACGCTAGGTATATAAATCTCTCTCAATATCTAACATAAGGTTATTAAAACAATTTTGTCGTACCAAATGGGCACAATTCGTCCAAATCGCTGTGTTAAAGTAAGTTGGACTCGTTTATGGATCCAGTAATCGGCCAATACTGGAGCGAATCCAGGCAAACTGCTGTAGGATGTGGTCCAGGTAATAAACTTTAGCGCAGCAATATTTTTTTAAATTTTCTCTTCCATAATCCATAATTTCTAATGTACTTTAAACTATCTTGCTTGTGCCCTTCATATAGAGACACAATGACCAAAAATTTTAATTTAAGAATAAAAACTAGGACACACACATAGACACATAGACACACACACAGTTCGTTAAAGTGAAGTTGTACGTGAGTAATACATTACATTAGTGAAGCTAACAAACGTTGTCTTTCTAGCGAATTAGGGTTATTCACAAAAAATAAAAACGAAGAAAGTTAGAATAAATCATTAAATTCATCGCTTCATTTTAGTATACTAGCTAATAGTAGAATCTATAGTAATATATAAAGCTGAAGAGTTGTTTTGTTTATTTGCTTGAACGCGCTAATTTCAGGAACTACTGGTCCGATTTGAAAAATTATTTCAGTATTAGATAGCCCGTTTATCGAGGAAGGCTATGTATCAACACGCTAAAATTGAATCTACTTTATTACCTAATTAACGCAGACGAAGTTGCGGGCACAGCTAGTATAAACATATAGAGAAATATCATCACTTGTAACATACACCACACCGAAATGTGTGCCGAACTTTCTCCGAGAGGCTGGCTATATATTCAGTTTCCTGTGTTTAGGTGCAATTCAAATTCAATTCTTATATTTTGATTAGGCCTATAAAGATATTTAACTAAAAATTAAAAGGTATTTTACTAAAAAAGGATTATATGAATGTTGAAAAACCTTGGGAGTAAATTGCTCTAACCGTATCTGAGTTATTGTGAAATGGTGATAGCAAAAAAAAATACCCGATTTGTTGCGGGCCCTTCTCAGTGCAGGGCCCGAGGAACCCTTGTAAACTAAGCTTTTTTATCGTGAAATGTATCACCAAATGTTAAAATAACGATTAAAAATAATAATAATAACACATAACGTTCGTAGGTACTGTAAAGTCTATATGAATAAAGCATTTTTGACTTCGGCTTTGAAAATGTTATTGCATTTATTAAAATTCACTTCTTGAAATAATAGCAAAATTTTATCCTTGTATATATATAGTTAGTTGTCCATGGATTGAGATACCCAGTGCTGAGGTAGAACGAGGCATCTATCGTACTATTGCACTCATGAGGTAATTAATCAAGTTACCAGTCAAGATAAATACTAACGAGCGGTGCGAATGACGTCACTTAACTTAAGGTTCGCTGTAGCAAAGTTCATAATATTGATACTTACTTATGTACTGTATATTTTTTTATTAAGGAGGAACTTAAACCTTAAATAATAAATTAAAGCTCAGCTTTAGAAATTTGCTTCTTATAAATTGAGATACACAGTGCTGAGGTAGAACGAGGTATCTATCGTACTATTGCACTCATGAGGTAATTAATCAGTTACCAGCCGAGCTATTTAGCTCGTTTAGTATTTACCAACGAGCGGTGCGAATGACGTCACTTAACTTAAGGTTCGCTGTAGCAAAGTTCATAATATTGATACTTACTTATGTACTGTATATTTTTTTATTAAGGAGGAACTTAAACCTTAAATAATAAATTAAAACCCAGCTTTAGAAATTTGCTTCTTATAAATTGAGATACATAGTGCTGAGGCAGAACGAGGTATCTATCCTACTTTCAAGCTCATGAGGTAATTAATTAAGTTACGGGTCGAGCTAAACACTAACAAGCGGTGCAATTGACGTCTTTTAACTTAAGGTTCTCTATAGCAAAGTTCATATTATGTACTTAATGATGTATTCCCTACACTAGAGGATAACAGAAAGAGATCTCCTATAGGGATAAGTTAATCCATTGTACACTTTTTTGTATCTGTGTTGTTGTACATTTTATTGGTACAAAAAAAAAATATTGAAATGTACTTTTTTAATAAACTTACTCATTTTTTTTATTTATAAAAGATTGAAGAGTTAAACAGAAATAAAAGCTGTTGAAGTTAAACAAAATCAATTATGTGTGCTTATTTAAACTATATGTGATGTTTGTATGAACTTTTTGAATATTTCCTTTAGCGTGCAAAAAAAAAGATAATATTCGATGATAATACTATGTTCTGCTGACGGTATTCCCCAAAATAGAAGATTGACGTATTGGGAGCATACGACTTGATGGATAATACATGAAAAGACATTAATTTGAAAAGTTGAATCAATTTCCACGAATGGCGTTGTTAATACAAATTATGTTTGTTTGTTTGCTTGAACGCGCTAATTTCAGGAAGTACAGATTCGATTTCAAAAATTCTCTCAGTGTTAAATAGGTCATTTATCAAGGAAGGCTATAGGCTATATATCATCACGCTAAAACCAATAGGAGCGGAGCACCAATGAAGAATGTTTCAAAATTGGGGTATCTTTTTCCCGTTTGAGAGCTTCCGCTGTGTGCGCTGCGTCAATGGTTAAAGTTTCGCAAAAGTTATGTATGACAAAATTGTTTCCCTTTAAAAGTTCTAAATAAAAATTCGCGACAGTATATGCCTATCTTTTAAGGTTGACTCAGTATAACCTTTTTATGCTAATCAAATTTGTTCGAAAATAATGCATTATTTGTGAAGCATGATCATTCAAATGGAGCTACGTCTGGCTCCGGCATAATGATAATAGTCTATGCTATATAGATTCCTGAAATAAGGTTTTCGTGAGTGGGAATATCATAGATTAAGGACTAGTATCTAAACACTGTTTTCATATAATTTATATGTCTTGTCCTTGTGCGAATACACAAAACGGGCGAACATATTATGCAGTTAAATAATTAAAACTAAATTTATTTCATGCACATTAAAAACATTAAAATAAATTCCTTCCCGTTTTGCATTCGATACGTACTATTAAGAAATTATTTTGTTATGAGTGCATACAAACGTATGTATATTTTCTGTGTGGTTCTTGCTGTTGGCCTTATTGGCCTCGACAGCGTTACCGGGAGGGAGGATGGTAAGGAGACAGAGCGTCTCTACCTTTCTTTGGCATCTATTGTGGTTATTAACTAACAGGAAGTACTAGAAAAAGTTGGCTGCTTTTTTTGGTAATCGCGCCTTTAAAATTGAGGAGGCGTAATTCGCAGTTTTGTAAAACCCTTAATAATTAAAATCGGGATAATTTTCGACTTGAAACGAATGAATTTACTTATCGCCGATATACTATAATTTGAGTCGCAACTAACACTCGGACACTTACATTTTATGAATTTACTATAAACTTGAATTTTGGATGTCTGTGTGGAATGGAAGTGATGGTGAATGGAAGTGAACGTCACAGCCATTCCGAAAGTACGAATTGTCATTGCAGAGTGCGTACAGTCTAAAAATGCACTCCCCACCAATTTTGAATTTGAGTTGACAATAAAATCGCTGCACATGCACACTTTTACTTCTTCGGCTGCTTTGGCATACTGTGGTTTATATTTTGGGTAAGTTGAATTGTATTTTGGTATAATATACAAAAATGTAGCCAAATTGTTATTTTTATAGAATCAGATATTACTTTTTGGAATTATATGGCGAGCAAAAAAGTATACTAGCAAGGTGATTTAAGCAGAAAGTTGGGATAATACGTGAAAATGTTATGAATTCTTCATACAGCAAAGATAATTTCTTGAAAAATCTCTATTTTGATAGTATTCCGGCTTTGGAATGGAATCGGGCAGAAATGCAGACTGGAGCTCGGGATCGTCAAATAATTTTCTATCAAAGCATAAAATCTTAATTAAGTTCCTGTTTTTCAGAGTATTTTCTGCTACAGTACTCCAAATACCCATCCTTTTATATCCGGCGCTGCGCAAATGGTTAAAGTTTCGCAAAAGTCATGTATGACAAAATTGTTCCCCTTTAAATGTTCTAAATAAAAGTCCGCGACAGTATATGTCTACCTTTTAAGGTTGGCTGAGTATAACCCTTTTTAAGCTAATCAAATTTGTTCTGAAATAATGCATTATTATGTGAAGGTCTTTTTATAAGCATATCCTTTTGATATCCAAAAACTTTTTTTAAACCTCTCAGTGATTTATTTATACAGCTAGTGTAAAATATCAATATTATTCTAAAATTACAACATTGAAAAGAAGGTTCTAGTATGTTTTTAGCGTATAAAATGGCGCTCTTATATCATGCCAACTGCAGATAAGATATGAAAATCGGCAAAACTTCAAAGACATTTGCGTGCTAGTTATCGTGAATGCTTATGATAAACTAGTGGCTACCCGCGATATTCGTCCGCGTAAGATTAGGTTAAGAATTTTAGCGTGATGATATATAACCTATTATAGTCTTCCTGGGCTATCCAACAGTCAAAAATACTTTCAAATAGGACCATTCGTTGCTGAGATAAGCTCATTCAAGTACCTGATTAAATAAACTCTCCAGCTTTATATATTAACTAGCTGTGCCCGCGACTTTATCCCCGTAAAATTAGTTGAAAAATTTTAGCCTGATGGTATATAGCCTATATATTTTAGCCTTCCTCGATATACGGGCTATCTAACACTGAAAGAATTTTTCAAATCGGATCAGTAGTTCCTGAGGTTAGCGCGTTGAAGCAACCAAACAAACTCTTCAGGTTTATATATTAGTATAGATATACAATCGAATTATAAATCGGGCAAATACAATGTGCCCGGGAATTGGTGTTTAAACGGTACCGCAGAATATTCTATTGGTAAAAGCTCTTGGATATTTATTTTATATTTTATTACATACCTTGGCGTGCGTGCGAGATCTTGAAGCGCGAAAAATGACAAAACAATTGAAGAAGACAATGGTTCATTTCATGGTCTTCTTCAAAATTGCACTAAAATACATCTTATAAGATCCTAAAAGCCTACTTGTTTGATCTTTAACTTATAGGTAAGATAAGATAAGATAAGGTAAGATAAGATAATTTATTTCTCAAAAAATTTTTACACGTACATCACTCAAACATTACATTGCATGTGTATATTAACTCTAAGTTGTGTCGCTGATACTTAAAATAGGTAAAACCTGTGCTATAAGAGTATGGAATTCGGCTCAATTATAGTTTTTATAGAGAAGGGTGTGCGAATGCTAATAATTTTATTAGCATTCGCAGTATAACTACATTAAATTATTAAAATAAAACCTCACGCACACCAATGCCAAACGATTTACACACACATGTTTACACCGTACTGTTAGTAAAATAAATTTTATGTCGAAGCGATGGAAGTGTCAAAACGACGGTGAAAATATTGTCAAATAATACAAAGTCGTTATGCAAAGAACAGAAATTTTGCATAGTTAATTTGTGGCCGAATTTCGAACAGCAGGCGATTTTCAGTATGTATAGAAACAGTCACCTAACAAGAAATTTCGAAGACTGGGGGACGTACAAAGATGACATTTGACAAGGAAGTAGTTTATAATTCGTAAATACTCGCTACATGACCGATCAGTGCCAATATTTCGTGGCGTCTTGATCATAGTGATAGGTGAAGCGTTTTAAATATCGCGGATATTGTTTAACACGTGAGATACCAGGAATTCTTCTAATGTCTATCAAAGATTGATCCGTTCGATCGACCTATGATCAATTTTAGATGCTTAAATTAATTATTATTCGACCATATTGTATTAACTTAGTTTCGTTACATTCTATCTGGATCGTGAAGCCTGTATTTCTAAAAATAGATGATTTTGGTAATTGGTAGCGCCACCCTTGCAATCCTTTAGATCTGCAGCCAAATAAGGTTGGCGTTTCCGGGTGCTAGAACCTCTTTCTCACATTAGATCGGCGTGAAGTGGCGGCAATACTGTTACGGCAAGTGATCATATTGTTATCACGTTTCCATCCGATTGGTTGTCGGTCTTTTGGACTTCAGCATTCGGTCGTCCCAAGTACGCACGCTTGATCACACGATCCATCCCCATTTCTTCCACGTGACCGAGCCAGCGTAGTCGTTGTGACTTTATTTTTCATTCGGCTGATATTCGACTCGACCAGTATATGTTCTATTTTGGCGTTCGTCCTTATGTCATCTTATTTTGGTTACATTGTTTATATAATAGAAATAAGGTTTTAGGACTAGAAACAAATTTCACATTGCGCTTTAGATAAAAAATTCGTTATAGAATACCTAAAGAGGGCAAACACTTTAATAATAATAGCAAAATTTAATATACCGTAATTGCCCAAGATGATAGCTTCTTGGCCAGTTTGTTTCTCGACCCAACTTTCTTTCTTAACGACGTAAACAATTTAAATCTAATGCAAAATGCAGACCGGGCCGACGCCCTTTTCTCCCCGTACTTCGCGCCACCCCAGCTACCTGAACCTACGTAAATAATTCACATTAATTCGACGCCTCGAGCAGAGCCTCATTTACTAGTTTAAGTTACCATTACCACTCTTATTATTATTCTCATGAATGTTAATATGTTAATGCCGTTCTCATGTCGTACCTCGTCTAGAGAATCTAAATATTTAAATATATATATATGCATAAATACTTAAAAACAAAACCTATTCAGTTCAGTGTCTAGTTCTTTTATTCTTCAACATTTTTTTATTATTTGTTTATCAATAGAAACGATAAATTGTTTTATAAATTGAAAAAGATACTCATTCCCCAAAGAACGTAATCCAGGGGGTGGACATCCCTTTTTATTTGTCTAATAACTGGTCAGATCAACCACGGGCACGCGACCCCGGACTACTCTAGTTGGTATTGTCACTCTCCTTCATGGTCCGTGACAGTAGTATCTGCATCCTTTCTCTCCTCTACCTTTACATCTACTTATTTACATCCCCTAACCCCATCCCTTTTCTTTACTCCTGTCTATGTAATTAGAGTTAGCGCCACGCTTGCAGTCTTTTTGGTTTGCAGCCGAATTGGGCTGGCGCGTCCGGGTACTAGTACCTCTTTTTCATACAAAATCGACGTGAATTGGCGGCGATACTGTCACGTCAGTGATGGTATTGTTCTCGCCTTTTGTTTGGTTTGTACGACTTCTCGGTGGCCTAATGTTGTCGCTGAAAGCCGGCAACTCATCTGATAGCCTTTTGGTTGTGTAGATGTCCATGGGCGTTGATAGTCCGCTTGCTCGTTTACCCCTTGTAACATAAAAGAAGAACGGCTTTGCGCCTATTAGACATAAAGCGAGGTAGTGCTGGTTCGTGGGAGTCAGAAGTCACTCAGGTCTTCCGCTTGTCCGTTGCGTTCTTAAGGAGTCTTTGACCTGATAGAAGGCGAACTTAGTTCGTACGAACGTGCAAACAAACATCGTGATGTCTAAGGAGTGTCGTAATTGAATTCGTGTCGAATCGTATCGAACTTCAATAAGAACGCTTCTTAGGCCTCGTTTACGGAGACGCAGACCGTTGCGTGTCGCGTATGGCGTACGGCGTGACGGCCCGCACCAAATTCAAACATATGGCGTTGTATGAGTTCGTTTACGGAAGGGAGATTACGTAGAGTTTACATGTCGCGAGACGCCACGCCGCACGCCACGCCGCACGCCACGCGAAACGTCCCGCGTCTCCGTAAACTAGGCCTTAAACATCAATATGACCGGTCGTTCGCGCACATCGCGCGATAGCTTTCTGTTAGGATAACTTATACTACATACCCATTAAAAAAAAGAAAGATTTTCACCAAAACATCACTGTTCTGTCTTTAAACAAATAAGGGCAAAACAGTTCTTGCAATTCCTGCATATTAAAATCATTTACATGTATATTGACTATAAGGAATTTTAGAAGCAAGTAAATGTAAAAAGTATGTTTTTTGTAACCTGGACCTTATTTTTACTCAACTCTTAAAAGGTAGAAAGACATTAGATCTCAAGACAGAAAATATATTTGCTAGAACACTATTTGCTCAATAACAAGCAATATTATAAGTTTCCAAGCCTCAAACGCTATGGTATACCAAAGTTTATTAGATGATTATTGCTACTTTACTCAAGTCAGGTGGTTCAGTTTGTGAAGTATAAGCCGCTTGATATTATAACAGGCGTGCTATTTGTGCACTTGAAGTGCAGTGGAATCGGCTTTTGGTTGAAGGGATTATGACTTGTTTCTAAATTGGGTACTTAAATAGGGCTTCAAGAATATTAATGCGGCGAGTGTAAGGCTCTTAGCGCGGTATTGCGCGTTCGTTTTCATTGAATTTTATACACAAAATGATATTATTAATCCTTGACGAGAATTTCATTTGGTGTTTCATGGTTTAGTAAAAACAATTACTTGGTATGATTAGACAAATCTTTGATGTGAAATATTTTAATTTTAAATACAGATTTACATATTTTTTAATATTACAATGGGCAAATGGGTAGACGGTTCATCTCAGTGTCTACTGAAGCCTATGGCGTCAAAGATGCGTTTCCGGCCTATAAAGAGGGGTTTTATTCGATATTAGGGGAATTATATATTATGAATTAGGGCAACTCTTACAAACCAAACGAAACGGCGGGAAATAAAGTAAAGATATTTATTTACAGTATAATAAAACTTGAATAATGCTTATTTATTTTAGTTAGAAATTTCTAACAAAAAATAGATACTACGTTTATTTTATTTTTAATATGAGTACATTCAGTGTAGGTAACCTATATAACATCTGACCGAACTTTGGTTGCAATGTGTGGAACATATTTCTTTTACACACATTACATTTGGAAATAAAATAGGTAAAAAGCTTTTAAGGTTAAACAAGAAGAAGAAGAAGATGAAGAAAAACTTTTA
Source organism: Charaxes varanes (assembly GCA_024363005.1). NCBI lineage: Eukaryota > Metazoa > Arthropoda > Insecta > Lepidoptera > Nymphalidae > Charaxes > Charaxes varanes. The sequence continues at coordinate 4,748 of JANCMC010027096.1, read as the reverse complement.
TTTGGTATAAAAAAACACTGTACACAAACAATAACTCTCCTCATCTATCTGAGGCATTCTTCTTCTTTGCGCTTCGTTGGAAAACACTATACTGTACGGAGGCAACCATTAAGTCCTCCTGCGTGCAGGTCTGAGAAACCTAATGATATTAAAATGCGTGAACTCCGTATGAACTTCGTAATAAAAGAATATAACCGCACCGATTTTGGGCTCGTTTTGATTCGTTTTGACGGGTACCTTAAGATGGTATACAAGGTCTAATAATGTAGCTGGAAGGTGATCATAGTATCTGTTATTAAAATTTTATAATCCCATCGAGGTTGGGTTCTTTTGATTCGTCTCGACGATTTTTTAGTCTTTAATGGTAACCAGAGTTTGATAGTTACGCTCGATGGTGACCATAGGATCTCTGTTATAAAACGTCACAACCTCATCGAGTTTTGGCTCGTTTGATTTGTCTTGTCGAGTACTTCGTCTTTAGTTGGATTTCAGGATCCGATGATGGAGCTGGACGGTGGAGAGGGAACTCCATAATAAAACTGTGAAACCTGTTCATGGATAACTAAAAAGTAAAAAAATAATTAGATTAAATACAATTTATTGATCTTGGTACGTCACATATTATAGTATGTCGGCTCCACATTATTGCCGTGAATTCACGCCGCGAATTCACGGCACAGGTCATGCCACTCATAATACATACTAGTCGTAGGCTTCGTAAAATCAACTCCACATTTATGTGTACTGGTGTTCGCTTTTATAATATCCATTCGAGAGATGTCCTTAAATAAATTTAAAACTTTCATTAAAGGCAAGCATATTCAAAGATCCTATTATAATATAAAGGATTATTTGAATGATGAAAAAGCTTGGGAATAAATTGCTCTAACCGTGCCTGAATTATTGTGAAATAGTGACAACAAAAAAATTACCCGTCTGAGATTGATGCGGGCTCTTCTCAGTGCCTGGGCGAGTCGGAAGAGAGGTGAGGTCTTCGAATTAATAAAATTTATCACCAAATGTTAAAATAATGATTAAAGAAAACAAATAATAACATACATGACCTTCATAAGTATTGTAAAGTCTATATAAATATGCAAAGTTCAAATATATTTATTAGTTAAGAAAATAATATATTAGGTTGTAATCAATATTAACTTAATTAAAAATATCATCAAGTACATAATTTTTATCTCTACCATATCGGAACATATTATCCGCACCATTACCAAATTTAAAATATTAACAAAATAAAATAATGATCCCAGCAACTAGTGTATTCAAAAGCGAGAGGTCACTTAACACGAAATCTCGAAAACCACGGGACGTCCAACGATAAAATTTGGCAAGGAGTTAGTATACAGTTAGTAGACGTCCGCTAAGAAAGGATTTTACGATAGGGCTAGATAAAAGAGGTCTAAGGGCTCCCTCAATTACTACGCGGACAAAGTCGTGGGAAACAGCTAGTTTGTATATAAAAGCGAAAGGTAACCTAACACTAAAAAACAAAAATTAAGATCAGCCAATGTTTAAAAAACAAAAATTAAGATCAGGCAGTGTTTAAAACACAAAAATCTCCATTGTTCCCGCTTCAAACTCCGATGGCCACATAATTGGCGGTTTGTTGCACCAAATCCGAGCTTATAAGCTTAAATGAAGAGGTTCGAGAAGTTACAATCAGTATTAATAATTCCTAAATAATATTCCTAGTATTAAAAAATAATAAAAAAAAACTTCCAGTCTTGAGGGTACACCTATAATTTACTGGAAAAACATATTTAATAATTATAAATTCTTTATTCCGGATTATCATCCATATTGTGTTAGTATGCCTTAACCTATTGTTAGTAAAAATTATAGAAAAATACTTATGAAACTAAGGTCTTGTGCTGGTGTGCACATTATTTCCCTTGAGTACGACTTCCAGAATACTACCTTGATTTTGAGGATCATACAAGTAAGTGTTGTAAAAATATTAATTGTCGTCAAATAATACAAAGACGTTGTTCAAAGAACTAAAATTTTGTATATAGCTTTATATGAGCATATAGTACGGAAATTTAAACATCTGAGTCCGAATTTCGATCACCAATCGATCTATAGTTCCATCAATTAGCATTAGGAGATAACTATATATGACAATCATACTTTGTTTTCTTAATTTGATGTTAAATAACATATATACATATGTATCTGTTAAAAAAGTGAATAGATGTATGATTTTTATGCGATACATGCGTCGATTGCCACATAGAAGATGTGCTGTTACGTCGATGTATGGGATCACAGCGTTACACTAATTTTCTCTCGTTCTACATGTGGAGACATATTAATGGGTAACACTGTGTTTTATTATTGCTATAAAATTTGTTGCTCCGATTGTTTCCGTGATAAAATAAATTAAATAATTACTAGCATGGCGTCGCAACAGTCTCTGTTCTGTCAGCTTATTTACCACCGCAGCGGTTTTAAGCCGTCGCGGGCTGAGCGATATGAGCGGTGCGCTTTGTGCCGACCCAATCCTCCCGTCTTCATAATTTATTCTGTGTCACACTGAATACTGTTTTTACATTGTACACATTTTTCCAGTGTCTTCTCGAACGGATGTGAAACATTCGACATTCGAAAGAAAACAAGACAACAAGAAAAGAGCATACACATTTCTCAAAGGCCGGCAACGCATCTGCAGTCCCCCTGGTGTTGCAGTTGTCCATGGGCACTTGAGAAGTGGAGAGTATCTGTAACAAAAATAGTTATTTATTAGTGAGGACATCAGCGTCGTATGTATTTACATAAAAATTTATTTTGTACAACATATTTCATAACAGGTAATAATAATTTTCTTAAAGCAAAAAATCTTAATTGATGTTCACCATCACCAGAAACTGCTTCTTTGCAACTATATCGGCGAATTTTTACTTTTGTATATTATTATAAGAATATGTATTATAATACTTATTTAATTTATTAAAATATAAATTAAATAGGTATTATAAATTATTTACTCAATACGAAATCACGGGAAACGTAACTCTGTTAATACCGCATCTGTAATGCAGTTTCGTGTGTCACGTCATCGAAATAAAGTGATAGACATGACCTAATTTTCGTATCTAGGGCACACTTACGTGCAGGCGGCGATTTAACGACCACTTTTGCTTCCGTTTTTAATGTTTCCTTATTTATTTTTCATGCCATTAACTTTTATAAATACGTGTGATGTATAGCTAGCTAATCTGTACTAATATATAAAGCTGAAGAGTTCGTTTGTTTGTTTGGCTACTTGAGCGCGTTAATCTCAGGAACTACTGGTCCGATTTGAAATTGTTTTCCATTTCCATTTATTTTTATTTCCATTTATTGAGGATGGCTTTATATCATCACACTAAATTTCAATCTATTTTTTTATCTCATTTTCCGCGGACGACGTCGCAGGCACAGCTAGTCTGTAAACAAAATGGAGGTGATATTTAAACTTAGAAATAGTTTAAATTCGTTGACAGCGACAATGATAATGGCACAGTGACTTTTTATAGTGATCACTAACACTCACCTTCACTGCCAGTGTTCCCTCCCCTGCCTAGCCAAATCTGGTAAGATCCTACTAATGCGGCTTTAGATGTCCTTTCTAGTAATGAACTTATGATAGTTCGCCATTTTTAGGGTTCTGTAGCTCTATAAATAGTTAATAATTTATATAGTTAATAGTTTAAATAGTTTTGCTCTGTCCGTTCGTTATTAAATGCAGAGATTTGAAGTTCTCCATGTTGATAGGACATGCTAAAAACTCATTAGGCAAATTATTTTCAGCGAAATTCAACACCAATTTATGAAGTTATTTAGCTAATACCTTTATCGCGAATCAGATAAGCTTCTAATATAAGCGTGTCTTGACACGTTCTTGGCCCCTTTTTAAATAATTTATATTTATTAAATCTTAATAATTTATGCTCTTTTTTGCACGTCCCTAAAATGTTTTGCCTGAATCTGAAATCTGAAAGTATAAAAACCTTTTACTTAAAAATAAATGGGCGTGGGCAAACATGCCTTACGCGCCAACAGGATAAAAAAGTATTATACAGGTTTTAAATTTTTTAATTAATGTAAATCGAACGAGGTCGCAGTTAATCGATGATAAAATATAATTGAAAAAACATATAAATACGCCTAAGTACCTAAATTAAAAAAAAAAAAACAATTACTATGTCATACAATATCCTTAAGAGTTATCGTATAAGCAACAGCAACAGAGGGGATATCACGAACTTTTCGAACCAAAGTAAGTCGACGAGTCTACTTTACTTAGGATGAGAATGTTCGTGCAAGGCCCACAGCGGACCCTTTCGTAATGCTTCTTAAAACAAGAAACTTTGTCTCCTCTATTAGAATTTCTTACATCGAAAGTATATTTATTTTTGCTATCAATATAATAACTAACATTACGTTTATATAGGTCGTAAGTTGGTAGGAGCAGAGATCCATAACGAGACAAAAAACATTTATTTAAATGGACAAGTTTTTTTCGTTGTAAGGTGCAAACTTGGTACTTTATTTTATTTATTATTAACATCAACAAGACATACACTAACTTAGCCTTAAAATAAATTTTACTAGATCTATAAAACTAACTAACTAAACGTTGTCTTATTTATAGATGTTATACACAAGCTTAGCAAAAATTGTAAAATTAAGTTGACAGATATTAAAATTACTTCAATGAATTTGATACTTCTAGGCGTAGAACTATC